>CAIGRT010122876.1:0-16582 GCA_903798405.1 Fraxinus platypoda | reverse complement strand
TATAATTACAATTTATTTTTTTCTTTTTTTTGTTTTATTTATATAGAAGGGTATATTGGTCATTTTACACTAAAATAGAGAAAATGACGTTTTCCACAATGAAACGTTGAAATAAAGGCGAAAATGCAAAAAAATGAAACATATGAACGTTTTGCACACTACATGCCAAACGTAGGGACGTTTTGTGCTATTAAGCCAAAATATTATTATTACCCATCTTCACACAAGTGTTAGTCCACATAGACTGATAATTTCTCTTTTCAAATTAGTCACTAAACTAGTCTTGTTAAATTCCTATTTGTTAAGGACAAAAGGAAAAATCAATTATAAGAATCAGAAACAAGTTGGTCCATTTCTCAAAATTCATTTTTTTCACTCATTTTTAATCACACATTTCAAGTGTGTTACAATTTTCATCAACTTTTCAAAACTTCAAATTTCATAGACTTTTATCAAAATCTATTAAAAATCTTATTTTTATCAAAATCAAACAAACCCATATAATTTAGAAAAAATTCAGATTTTTAGTAAATTTTAATAAAAATTGATAATATGTGGTTGAAAAGATGTGAATCACATAAAATATATAATTGAAAATGAACTTGAATAAATGTGAATTTTTGAAAATAGGAATTAGATGGGAGCTTAGCTCTTGTTCGACCCCCAATAATGAGATTTTTGGAAATAATGTATTTTGGAATAATATTTTTTTGTAAACTATGTAATTAAAAAATAAGAAAAAGTTCCAAAATTATATGTAATATTATTTTATTGAAGAATGTGATTGATAAGAGAAAAGAGAAAAATAAGTTATAATTTTAATGAGGGACAAACATGGCTAGATATTTTCTTCTAATAATGCCACTGTTTGTGACAACATACGAAAGTTACGAGCCAAGACAAGCCAATTGGCATTCAGTTGATCTACTACATTTCGTTACCGTCAAGGCCCTGATAACATCATTATCAATAACAGCCTGTTGAAGCTAAAAAATGTAATTCCCCAAAAATTTCTGCCTCGTTTCTTTCAAGGTACGTCCATCAACCTTCATCGTAACTCTTGGAGGGAGCTCCGCAAAAAAAAATTCGAAATAAAAAACAAATGTAGCAAGATAAATAACCAGTAACCTCCATTCAGGCACATGTCATTACAAGTTCGCAAAAATATTTGAAGGTTTTGGAGCATTGGAAGTCAGCAAAGAGAACTGTGACCTACATTCCTATCCATCGGAAATGAGCCCCACCTGGACCAAACTCGAAGAGGCCATCATAAAGGCATTGAGATGCCTGCAAAATTAGGAAAAGGAAGCATTCATAACACAAATGTGACGAATTTGTCATTTGCACGTATAGTTAGGTGAACTCTTATGTTACAACCCAACGACGGATTAAAAAAAAACAGAAAGAAATCATGAAACTTTAAGAGTGCTTATTGATGCAGCAAGCTGCATATTGCCTTCAAATATTGCAAATTATTTCCTCATACCTGAATGGTGTTGCAATACTTTAAATTACAGCAGGTGCAATAACAAGAAAAAATCATTCAGTATAACGAAACCATTATTGCTAAAACGACAAGCCCGGATCGTCAGTTATTAACTCTAACCCGAATTGAGAATATGATTTCTACAAGTTAATATAACAACTATATTATTCACATAATTAGAACCTTCTTTAGTCTCAAGAACATAATCCTCAACAAAATCTCAATGTATTAATAAGATCATGCAACAGCAAGCATAAAATAGAACTATTAGTAACCACTGTCCACTTCGGGTGGTCATTGTTAATGGGAGTACGAGGCAAAGCCGCAAAGGTTAAGATTATGAGAGCAAGCCATTTTTGGACAATGTAGTTACCATAATGTAGTGGCATCCAAAGACAAACGGCACACAACTTGCTTGCAGTAGTTGTTCTCTTAGAACTTGGATGAATCAAGAGAAAATTTCCATACATAATAACCACAAAGGTCACTCAATATGGGTAAGTTGATTAATGTTTGTAGCTAGGTGGAGGTCCTTGGCATTCAAGATCTGCAGATCTGGTGGATGCACTAACAATGCCAAAGCCTTTTCGTTTCTTTGTTTGACAACCAAGGAAACAAGTGAGAAAGATGCACACGCCAAAAACGACCTTCCTCAAAGCACCCCAAATGTCAACAATGATTATTGGCTTGAGAAAGTCATGGCATGAATGGTAGGTAGATTAGATAGTAATGACTTTACAGTCTAAGAGTGCATGCCAAACATGCACTCAAGGTTTCTAGGTACCCTTAATATGCTTATACTTATATAACAGCCACCAGCTTGTATACAGTTCAGTACATCGGAATTGAAAAGGATATACTACTGTCACTCACAAAAAATAGCTTCCATTGAAACCACGAGCGTACATGACTGTAACACAGTCATAAGCTATACTATTCAGAGCAAGTGACAATAGGTCCTTAATTGTAAAATAGCTTCATTTTGCAAGGGAGCTACTATTCAGAGCACACAGTTAAAAAATACTTGACCACCAAAAAGGTATTTTCATCTCTTTATTGCATTAAATTATATATTTTTAAAATAATACCCATTTAATTATATAATTTTAAAATAGTCTCAGGTTCAAGTGATTGCAATTTTAGAACCGAATGAAGAAGAGTATGGTATACCACACTTTCTTTACCACATGACAATGAACATGATATACTAGATGACATTGTTAGAGGAGAGAAAAACAATTTAGCGCATCGAAGTGACAGTGATACTTATCCTACAACACATACACATACTTCATTTGGAGTTGGCCAAAGTTCTTCCAGTCAATGCAATTATGTCACTAGACAAAAAATTGAAGATATATTGAATATACATAAACAACATACTAAAGATGACATGTAGTATCAGATGTATCAATTTTCTACAACACCTTCAAAACGGAAATTATTGATGAATCAAAAAAGTAAAATATGGAGAGAAATATCTTCTTGAACGCAAGCTATAATAGTTTGTATGTTGGATTGCCATTCTGATAACTTATTCAATACGCTGTTATTTTCTTCACTGATATATGATGTTATAGAAGTCAAACTGGTATTGAAGTAAGTTTTCATGCTTGATTGCATGTCTTCGTGCCGCTGTTGTTGTCACTGTTGTTGGAAGTGTTCTTGCTGCCACTTCTGCTGCTGAAATAATTCTTGTTGGTTTTAAAGAATTGTTTCGTAGTGCTTTTTTGATTCATCAATAATCTCCGTTTTAAAGGTATTGCAGAAAATTGATACATCTGATGCTACATGTCATCTTTAGTATGTTATTTATGTATATTCAACATGTCTTCAATTTCTTGTCTAGTGACATAATTGCATTGACTGGAAGAATTTTGGTCAACTCCAAATGAAGTATGTGTATGTGTTGTAGGATAAGTATCACTGTCACTTCGATGCGCTACATTGTTTTTCTCTCCTCTAACAATGTCATCTAGTATATCATGTGGTAAAGAAAGTGTGGTATACCATACTCTTTCTAACTCTTCTTCATTCGGTTTTAAAATTGCAATAACTTGAATCTGAGATTATTTTAAAACTATATAATTAAATGGGTATTACTTTAAAAATATATAATTTAATGCAATATTTAATGCAATAAAGAAATATAATGAAATAATGAAAATACATTTTTGGTGACCAAGTATTTTTTAACTGTGTGAACTAATTTCGTTAGTCACTTAAAACAAAAATTCAACCGCACATTACAATCATACTTGTGCATGGATGTAGCACGTGAAAGTAATGAAATTTCTCAATTATGGGACTGTCCACCCTAAGTGATAGACTGATAGTAGCATCTTTCATTGTATAATAGCCTCACTTTGCTGTTTGCTCGGAAGCTTTTACCTTTATTTCAAAGCTTTTATTCACCCTCCTGCGAAAAAGCTTGGAAAGCCAACTCATTCCATTTACACATTAGAGATTCCAAAAGAGAGGACTGGAACACGAGAGCTTTTATAGTTTTCAACACGAGAGCTTTTATAGTTTTCAACCTAAGGACAAATTTTAACTAAAATGTCGGAAAATATACTTGAGGTGTATTTTGTATGGTTCAACACCTCAACATCCAGAAAGAACTTCACTATGGTCACCGTAAACAGTCACTTGCATGATTATCCACGAGTGTGATGCAACAATCATGTGAGTGGATGTTTCATGATGAGTAATCGTCATAGGAAGTGACTATTCACCAGGTTATTCATTTTCTTACTGCACTTGTAACCCAATTCGTGCCCATATTTGCATTTCTACATGTCAAAAGGCGGCAGAAAGCAGCATATAAGCTTGAGTCAAATGCAAAGTTTATAATGTTGGGATAGGATTCCACTTAAGCCCTCATCTTATCAAACATATTTCATATGCTTCTTCCAGTTCACACAAACACAGTCAAAAGCTACATCAGTTGCCTATGAACATATAAGAAATATCTCAAGGAGAGACTATGGAACTAAACCTGAGAAAGCCATTCATCTCATAATCATTTAGGTACTACTGTACTAGGGACAACAAAAAGAAAAACAAATAGACTATCATACAGATCAAAAATGAAGATAATAGGCCAAGATCTTTCATATTCCTAATCTAGAAGATAACATGGACCTTAGGAATTATTCTACTCTTAATGTCTACCAGGTAACAGCAACTTTTCCTTTCTCTTCATTTTTCTCCCTCAGTTGATAAGTTGCATTTCTACTTCATAAATTACACAAAAACAAATTTTTACAACCAAATAAAATTAAGAAGCATAGAAGATTCAATTGACTAAACTTCAATTTTGGTGCTCGAGTATTATATGTTCCATTTTTAAATTTCTGACATTCACAGGAAACTTCCTCGACATGCCTGTATACGGCACAGAATCCTATATTTTTCCATAACATTTGAAGTTTTATTAAAAAAATAAAAAAGTACAAAAACGAATATGTAATACATTACATAATGTATAATATTAAAAATTTCTAATCAACGTGACCCAATGTGTATGTGGCCATTTCCAGTTTTTCATCTTCATAGATTCCACTGCAAAGCCATAATTAATTCCAATCCTGGAAATTTTAATCTCAAAGTAACGAAAAGACTGGAAAATTGACAATTAAACTAATGTAGCTTCAACCAACACGACTGCGTAAAAAATATTTTACATTAACCATGCTACTAATGAACTACATAATCCCCAATTACTAGCTTCATTTTAACTAATTCAGGCGTCATTTCTAGACATTTATGAAAAACATGGCCATATCAAATGCAGTCAAGCAAATCAATAGATTGCAAACCTTGAGGAACTAAACCCCATTTCTGGGACTCAATCGACAAGCTTGACCTCAAACGAGCAGATGCTATTGCACTGTGCAAAGGTATCATAGTCTCCACGCAACTCAATTCCACAGGTAACCTAAAACCCACATTTCAAAATGCATACAAAAACNAGCTTGACCTCAAACGAGCAGATGCTATTGCACTGTGCAAAGGTATCATAGTCTCCACGCAACTCAATTCCACAGGTAACCTAAAACCCACATTTCAAAATGCATACAAAAACGTAAATAAATACAAAAATATAGACAGTGAATAACATATCTGAGTCTACGCGTAGTTTACCTTGAGACGAGAGAGAAGCGCTTATTAACTGAGGATTCAGAGGCGGTTTTGAAGAGTGAAGGGTGTGCTGAGATTGTGGAATTCTTGTGGAGCTTTACAACACCGATTTGTAATCTAGACGATAATCTGGAGAGTACTCTTGAAGAGGCCATTTGGAGGTAGAAAGAGGCTGCAAAGGGAGCTCGGAGGGTTTTTAAGTTACGATGAGTAACACTTAAGGGCTCGTTTGCCTGAAATCTGATTAAAATACTTTTATTGCGAACTATTTATTTATGTAATTAGAATGTCGAAGTTGTGAAATCATATGTGGATTGAAATTTCTGTGATAAGGATCTTTCCCCTGATAACCTCATTAGTCTTTATGTGAACTTTTCGTTAAACTGACGTGACAATAACCGGGAGTGCTAAGGCGGTAAGGGTTTGTTTGTGCTCCATTTTTTGGCATAATAGATTTTGCAATAACGATTTTTTTTTATTATTATTATTTTTTTTGAAGAATGTATGGTTAAAAATTAAGGAAAAATCTTGAATTTACATGCAAAATAATTTTATTTGGAGAATGCGTGGTTAAAAATGAATTTGAAGAAAAGTAAAATATTAAAGAATGAGGCCCAAATTTTTCGCTGAAGTTTGAGTGAAACACGATTTTTAATTCCTCTATTTGAGGTTTGAGTAAGTTAAAGCAAACTAATCTATCTACAATATATTAAGGGCGTGTTCGGTAGAGATTAAAATCGGATTAAAATTGAAAAACTAGCCGTTATTGTTTACTTTTATTAGACGAGTGAGACCCAATAACGGCTATATTTTCAATTTTAATTGAATTTTAATCTTTACCAAACGAGTTCTAAAAGTGAGAATTGTGCATAAACTTTTAAATTATATTTCTAATGACTAAAACTTTTTGATGAAGTTGTTGATCACAAACTTTCTCTTTAATATTCAATATTCAAGTTCTAAATTAAGGGCGTGTTCGGTAGAGATTAAAATCGGATTAAAATTGAAAAACTAGCCGTTATTGTTTACTTTTATTAGACGAGTGAGACCCAATAACGGCTATATTTTCAATTTTAATTGAATTTTAATCTTTACCAAACGAGTTCTAAAAGTGAGAATTGTGCATAAACTTTTAAATGCCAAATTTACCCTTGCATATTTAACTATATGCCCAATATACCTTCATAGTTGGAATACTAATTTAGCCTCTGTTTGGTACACATTAAAATTTTCATTCTCATTCTTCTACTCATTTTTAACCACACATTCTTCAATAAAAATAATATTTTTCATCACATCAATAACTTTTCATTTTTTTTCAACCACACATTCTCCATCAATCTACTATTCCAAAATACATTCTTCCAAAATAATATCATTTGGTTTGGGATTAATAAAAGGAACGAAATATTTAATTGATATTTATCATTTGGTTTGGTATTAATATAAGGAGTTAAACTGACATTCAATTGCTAAAAAAAAAAAGGGAAATTAAGCGACTTAACATTCAATTGACTATTTTGATCTTACAATTTTTTATTTTTCATCAACAAAGTCCTTATTAATCTTCATAATTTACATTATAATTCATGCGTTAAGTTATTATTTAATCGATGTTACAAAATTGAAAGGTTGCATTAATATATTAATGAGGTTACAAATATGTTAAAGTAAATAACTCCTAATTATCAGTGTCTTTAAGATTTGCAACAATCCTATCTGAGTATTTCCAATCACATTTAACCTTTCGTGTGAATGAGTGGGAAACATTCAATTGACTATTTTGTTTTTAAATTTTTTATTTTTATCAACAAATTCCTTATTAATCTTCATAATTTACATTATAATTCATGAGTTAAGTTATTATTTAATCGATGTTTATCGTTTGGTTTGGAATTAATATAAGGAGTGAAACTGACATTCAATTACTAAACAAAAGGGAAACTAAATGGAAATTCAACGACTTAACATTCAATTGACTATTTTGTTCTTAAATTTTTTTTATGGGAAGTCTACTGTGTGGCAAAAAGAATTAAAATGCGTGAGTCCAAGTTGACATTAACTGCACAACATATGTTAGACGTTATTTTGATTAACAAAGTAATAATTTGTGTAATATTCCGTGATTAGATAACATAGTTACATTTTAATTAAATATTTTAAAATAGTTGGCCAAATAAGGATTTAATGTAAATGTATGCTTTTGAGGAATCTGGACTCATCCAACGATATTTGCAATAGAATGATTTGTCGTGATTACAAGAAATATATTATCCATGTAGAAATAGTCGTTGGACTATTCTGGAAAACAAGTTTTCTATCCACGTATCTCATTAACTCCAACAAATGATGAATGATATCAATTCAAATTCAAGAGGAAATAATTTCAACACGTCTATACTTGTAATGACCATTAACAAGGTTCAAGGACAAAAATTGCCTACTGTTGGAAGACATTTTTTCGAACATGTATTCTTTCATAAGTAACTAAATATGTGTTGCACTTTCTCGCGAAGTTTCAATGCAAACAACAAAAGTTTTAGTAAATGCAGAAAATAAAAAGAAGAAAAGATGTAGGACATTGACAAAAAATATTGTGTACAAATAAGTGTTATTGTAATTATAGCATTACATTTAAGTTTATTCGACATTTTCACATTATATACATAATTTCATAAAAAAATTTATTCATTTATATATATATTTTTTCTATTTTAATTTGCCCTTTAACATTGTCAATTAACTCAATTACTTTAAAAAATGGCATTAGTACTTCAAAATATTACACATATTATTCATCTGATATATAAGACGTGCATCGCGCGTTCTTACTATTAGTAAATAAAAAAAAAACGTTTTAGACGAGTGGTTATAGGGTCACGCAATTAGTCATATTGAATCGAAACATATTGGACTCACCGTGCGAAAATGACAAGCACCATCAATTGTTGACAAAACTTTTGGACCACCAAAGTTGCGTTCACTATTTACATTCTCCGAATGGGGGTGATTCTCATTCTAATGAATGAATATTAGATCGACAATAAGAACATTCATGCTTATTCAATTTCTCGAAGAGAAACCTTTTATTCTTCCCATCCGGTGACACGAAAAAGTTTTAGTGGGTGTTTGGTGGAGATTATTTAATCTAAAAATCATCTAACACTATCTTCAAAAACTTTACACACCAACTTTTCGACATCCTGGGTACTTTCTACACCATAATATTGATTGTTTGACTTTGACTTAAATTAAAATCTGATTTTAATTCGAAACAAATAGGGTGTTAATAAGGTTGAACATTTACTTTTACGGGGCATGAAATGATATCCGATAAAATGCATATTGTTATTGTCGTTAGAAAATAGAAAATATATTCGAAATAAATCACGCCAACTACGTTTTTGGTTTTTAATAATGTCAATATTTTTTTTTTTTTGACAAATATAATTTTCATTCTTCCGAAGTGTTCCCAAATTATCTTCTGCTCTGTGCACGAATTTCGAATTATCTAATTATTTTCGTTATAGTAAACAAAGTTGACAAGAATTTATAATTCATCTAAACACTTTCTCCTCATTTTCTTACAAATTTCGAAATATTTAACTAACTACTAGGTAAAATTGAAATAGTTTAAAGTTCATTTGAATACTCTAGTTTATAGTCCATCTACAAACTATAAAAAAATACGACGACCAGACTTTATTGACCAGAAGAAGCATAAAAACAAAATAAATTTTTACTTTAAGTTAGGGAGAAAGCTTTTAGCAACTTCCTGGCTGCTGTGTTATAGACTTAGACGGTTGACTCGTGGCTGCCTGATAAATTATGCAAAAAAATAAAATTGAGCCTCTGTTTGGGATCCATTTTACCAAGGCAATGTACTTTAAAGTAGTAAAATATTGGGGAATGTGTAGTTGAAAAATAAAAAAAAAATTTAAATTTGCGTGCAAAACTATTTTATGAGAGAATACGTGATTGGAAATGAATGTTGAAAAAATGAATTTTGAGAATAATGAAACTCAAACCAATGGTCACCAGTTCGAGTCCCCTTAAGGCTACTGAGGTGAGTACCCGATCGTAAGCTTTAGGATCCCATGAAATTAGTCGAGGTGCGCGCAAGCTGGTCCGGTTATAAAAAAAAAAAAAATGAAACTCAAACTGGGGCTGAATAATTACAAGTTTTAAGTCTCCTTGTCTATATGTTTTAAAAGTCACAGATTTGACCCATTTAATCAGGACAATTGAAAATCATTTCAAAAATCATAAAACATTATGAGAAATTCAAATAGTTTAAAACAAGTCATTAAGTAATAACCATCCAATTTAATCATAAAAAAACCTTTTATTTTTTTCAATATTTTTTTTATCATCCGTACGACTCACCTAAACCTTGCAATCATTTACAATTTTCGAGTTGTCTGATTTTTATAACATTAACGTCCAATTTGTCATCTTGAAAAATTATTTCTCAAAACAAAAAAAATTAGAAAATACGTTTAGTTTGAAATTTTGAAAAATTATTTTATGACAATTTATTACGTGAAATTTGATTCTTCAGTAAAAATAAAACATTTTTATGTTAATATATTATAAAGTATATACATTTAAAGGTTGGTGAATCTTACAATATTTTTATTAGTGTTCATTCAAGTATTTTTTTTTTTTTAGAATTTTTATATAAACAATCATTAAGAATTAGAACTATTTTTTATTTTTTATATATATTTTTATTTTTCTAGAATTTTTATATTTTTTTTAGTTTTTATTTTTTCAAAATTTATTAATTTTATTCTTCTTGAAATTTATTTTTTTCTTGATTTTAAAATTTTGTTTATTGGAATTTTATATATTTATTTTTTTAAATTTTTAACAGCTGTTTAAATAAAATTTTATTTAAACGTCTGCTTTCCATGTTTTGAGTATTTTTAGAATTTTCACCGAAAGCATTCGAAACGTAAAAAATATATTTTTAGTTTTGTCATAAGTTTATCCTTATTTTCGAAAATACATTTTTAAAAATGTCATATCAAATACGTTTTCAATATTTTGCAAAACTGAAAACAGCAAATCAAACGCACCATAATTATCTAAAACAACCATTCCCACTATCTTTGTTAGCCGGCATTTATTTTATTTTATTTTTTATAATTCATTTTCAATCGCGTATTTTTTCGTAAAAATATAATTACTTATAACATTTTAATCATACATTTTTTTAAAATTACTTTTCACAAAATTTATTTAAAAAAATTCTCTACCAAACGTGACTTATGGGTGTTTGGTGGAGATTAAAATTAGATTTTTAGTGGATTGTGATAAAATCTTTTGAAATGTGTGGTTGAGATCCAAGATGTGATTAATATTGATTGTTTGACTTTAAATTAGATTAATATCTGCACTTTCACTGCTCTAACAAACAAAGACTTGTCGGGGCACGTGTGCAGCACACGGTCCGTTTCTTTCCGTCCAGTCCACTACGAAATTGCCAGTCTTTTTCCACTTCTCATGTATCACACCCGAGTTACTGGTGTCGAGGGTCCCTACCCCTCCACCAACCCCGCTGTATATATTTGCGCCTTCTCTACCTATACATTTGAGTGGAGACGACGATCAAGCTCTTCTTTCCATTTTAATTCAAGAAAAAAAGAAATAGAGAAACAGAAATGGCGAGTGCTAGAGTGACTATGGAGGTAGGGAACGACGCCGTTGCAGTCATCACTATTTGTAATCCTCCTGTCAATGCCGTTGCCATTCCAAGTAAGCTTCGAAATTTTCCTCCCTAAACATGTATTGACACGAAGAATTAGACAGTATACTACAAGTCATAAAAAATCATTTAGTGTTTAACATATAGCAATATATGTTTATATGTATTGGAGTGATTTAATTGAGTTTTTTTTTTTTGCAGTAATCGAGGGGTTAAGGGAGAAGTTTGCAGAGGCCACGGCGAGGGATGATGTAAAAGCTATTGTTCTTACTGGTAATTTTCCTATATATATTTGTTTCCTTGTTTAGTTATTTATTTTAGTTGATTTTTGCTGAGTTTGAACTCCATAATCGATGCTTGTTTTATTATGGAATGTATTAAAAGTTCGAGCAAATTGGTTTAGTGTTACTTTCACCAAATTATCGATGAAAATTTCATGAAGAAATTTCTGGTAAATTTCATGGGGAAATTTCTAGTGTAAGTTTTTCAATTTTCATGAAGAAATTTCTCCTGAAAATAAAGCAATATTTAAAGGCTATTTATATTGGTCAATGAAGATGCGTAGCTTGCATTGTTTGTGGTGAATTTGTTGAGTTGCAGTATTCAATGGGGGTAACTGTCCGGATGCGTGAAAATCTCCTGATTGTATATCATGACCTCAATACAAAATCGGACCTACAAAATAATTTACGTCATGGGCAGCATTGGATGATAATATGAAAAGGCTCTCCTTCACTTTTAGATGGAGAAATTTGTCTGCTTCTTTGGAATAAACATCTGACCTTTTCCCTTTACTTCAGGCAATGGTGGAAGATTTTCTGGTGGATTTGACATCAATGTCTTTGGAAGAGTACACAAAACTGGTGTGTCTACATTAATTTTTCGGTTTATTCATATGGTTTCGTTTCCAGAAACAGAACTCTGTGTGTTTGAGAATTGACTAAATTTGTTGGATGTGCAGGAGATGTTTCTATCTTGCCTGACGTATCGGTTGATCTCGTGTTAGACGTAATAGAAAGTATTTGACTAATTTTATTGTTGAATTTTTTTAATTGTATATGAGATTTAGTTTATTTTTCTACTTCATCAAAATCACGTTTCATGTATGGTTTTATTACATTTGTCATTCAACTTCTTGTCTTATTAGATGCAAAGAAACCTGTAGTCGCTGCCATCGAGGGGCTTGCACTAGGAGGTGGCTTGGAACTGGCACTGGTGTGTTTTCCCTTTATGTCATGGCTGATTTCCTGTTAGTGTAGGAAGTTTTCATTTAATCCATCGTATCTGTTAACTTTAATGCAGGGATGCCATGCACGCATTGCTGTGCCAAATTCACAGCTTGGTCTGCCAGAACTCAGCCTTGGGATTATTCCTGGCTTTGGAGGTACAGCTGCTATTTAAAAAATACTCAGATCGCTTGCATTATAATATAGAAGCAGAGAAGATTCTTTAATTATAATTAAAATGACCGTGAACTAACCATGTTTGCTTGTCAAGGCACACAACGTCTTCCAAGGCTTGTAGGGTTGTCAAAAGCTGTTGAAATGATGATGGTAAGTTTCCCTCCCAGTAACATGGCAGTGAAGCTAAAAGTTCCGAAACATGTTTTTTCTCTGCAGAACTTTTTAAACTACTGATAATTTTTAATCTCATCTCTTGGTTGCATTTCCTTCATAATTAATACGTCTGTGATTGAGGTTATCATCTCCTTAGTAATTACGCTACAACAAATATAATTATTGCTATGATTAACATACTGACACTCTTTTCTGTCATTTGCAAAATACCTTTAGTGTAAAAAACAAAATGAGCACCGAATGTTGCTCCAAGTTTCATGTTGTGCACCCAACTTCAAATTTTTCATATTGGTCGCTGTACTTTCTAAAACATTGCAGTTATCTCTACGAACAAGATTTTGCCCGTCTGATATTTTGGAAAAAATATGTTTTGCAATAGTGATTTTTTGGAGAATGTGTGGTTAAAAAAATAAGAAAAGTTTTAGGTTTGCGTCTAACGTTATTTTATTAGAGAATGTGTGTTCGAAAATAAGTTTTGAAAAAATGGAGCCGAAACAGGTGCTTTTATTTTTTGCATCTGCTCCTTTTTAGTAAGAATAATTTGCATTTGTCAATTACATTATTATGTTAGCTTCACATTAATATCATGCTACAATTGATACTGATTACAGTCATCTAGACCAATAACATCTGAAGAAGGAAAGAATCTTGGTCTTATTGATGCTATTGTGCCTTCTCAAGAATTGCTGAAAGTATCTCAGCAATTGGCATTAGACATTGCTGGCAGGGGCAAACCTTGGATACGCTCTCTTTACAGGACAGACAAACTTGGCTCCCTATCTGAAGTGCGTGATACACTAAAGATGGCAAGACAACAAGTCCAACAGACCTATAAAAATATGCCTCAACACCATGCATGCCTTGATGTGATTGAAGAAGGAGTCGTCCGTGGAGGATATAATGGTGTTTTAAAGGTAATTTTATATGTAGGACCTGTTCATTTGATTAGAGTCTCAACCTGTTTCTTCAGTGAAGAAATTTGTAGGGTTCTATTTTTCTGCAGAATAACGTCTGCATGGTGGATAGGTCATTGGTTCCACTTAAATCTTAATTCTCGACTTTGTAAGAATAGAATGTTCAGGCTAGTTCTTTGATTAACAACTTTGTAATGCCTATACGTTGAGCTTGTCTTCTGTACTCATTTGGTTCTTTTGGTAGCTCAAAGATGAGAGTTGCGAGAAGCAAGAAATGTTCTTGAGCTCATTCCTGTGCAGCAATAAAAGACTTGTACCTTCAAATGAATGAAATGCTATCCAAATACATTTTTGTTTATGAAACTAAAAGTATTGTATGAAATTAAACTTATTGTGATCATTATTAATTTTTTTGCAGGAGGCAAAAGTGTTTAAAGAGATAGTCCTATCAGACACGGCGAAAGGTCTTGTTAACGTGTTTTTTGCCCAAAGGGCAACAACAAAGGTATGAATGATCCAAGAAATGCATTACACACTTCATTGATTGTTGACATTAGCAATAACAAACCCCCATTTATTTTCCCCTAGCCTAATAAATAAATAAATGGTGGGAAAGATTGAAATGATGTTAATAACTGCACAGTTTCCCACCCTGAGGGTCATATGGACAAAGTGAACTATGAAACTTGTTAATACTCTCAAGAAGGCTTTGTACCCATTTGGAGAGGTTGTCTCTTTTGATCATGTCTGCAAAATAACTCACTAACGTCAGACACTTGTGTGACGCCGAGCGCTGAGATGAAGCATGGACAGGCTTCCGGCACGGTGCGTCAGTGTCCAACACATAGTTGACACCCACATATATCCGAGATGTGTTGGATACACCCGGTGGACTGCCCCATGTTTTTTCTTGTTTTCCATTGTTGGACATGTCGCTATCACATCTTGATGGGGAATGAATATAAGAATAAAAGATATTCTTAATAGATTAGGGATAAAGATAGTTTTATTTGAATTAGCTTATTTTAGTTTTCTAGTTTAACTAGAATGAGGGGTTTATCTAAGGGATATAATAATAGCATATTTGGTGCCCAACCTTTGAAAACATATTGTAAATGTCACCATAGATTCAAACTTTTGAGGAAATAGGCATGGTAGGTCTTTGATGACAGAATCCATCCATTTCATCTGTTAAGGTTGCATAATAAGACAGAATTGCCCTCTACTTTAAATAAACAAACGACAAAAGACAAAACAAAAATGAAAAAGAGGAATAAAAAAATAACCAAATATACCCAAAAAATAAAGAATAACAAAGAAGGCCCTCTTCTTCCTTCACCCCAACCACCAAAAGCAATCACTGGTCATCTCTTCCACCCCCAACCCCCACCTTTCCTAAACCCACTGCCACCACCACTACACCAATAACGGCTGTGAAGTTCATATTTTCTGTTAGCTTTTGCCTTTTTTGGGTCTATTGGGTGCCTACACCACCACTACACTCAGTATTTTGACCATCCACCTTTTTCAGCATCTCTTTTACTGTAAAACTACTTAAAGTCCTTTCCAGATGGAGGTTTCAAATTCCTAATTATGACAGGTACCTAATGTTACTGATCTTGGGCTCAAACCAAGGCCTGTAAGGAAAGTTGCCGTAATTGGTGGAGGGCTTATGGGTTCTGGCATAGCTACAGCTCTTATTTTGAGTAATATCTATGTTGTTCTCAAAGAAATCAATACCGAGTATCTTCACAAGGGCATAAAGGTGATAGAAGGTTAGTTATGATATGATTTAGGTTCCTTTCTTAACTTTCAGTTTTCCACACCAACCATGGGAAATTATGTTCTGGAATATCTGATGACAAATTATAATAAATTAGGGGTGGGTTGAGGGGCTAAGGTTTCTTTAACCTTATAATCTTGTCAATGTATTATATGAACTCATTTCTCTATGCCTTGTGACGCAGCGAATGTTAGAAGTCTGGTATCGAGAAAGAAGTTGTCGCAGGATAGAGCAGACAAAGCTCTGTTGATGCTTAAAGGCGTCTTAGACTACTCTGAATTCAAGAACATGGATATGGTCATAGAGGTATTAATTTCAACATTAATATTAAGTTAGCAACTTATAGTTTTTGTTACTGGAACATGTTTCCATTTAGGCCAAGCAATGTCGTTATAATTATTTTTGTCTATAACTGCTTTTCTTCTTCATAGTTTAGAAAATATTATCTTTTGTTGGTGACACTAAGAGGATTGAGAAAAAGCTACATCAGAGGAATGATTTGTTGAATTATGAATTAGAAAACAATATTCCAAATATTTCAGGCTCCTTTGCAGATATTACATAGCACACATCAGTTCTAAATCCAATTCATATAGTCTTTTATTAGTTAGCCTTAAATCTGAATTTCTTCTATTCTTTCTCGTCACTCTCACTAACTATTTAAGGGTTCGAAAATGATAAATCCCTAGGCTATGCTACCACATTTTATCTGGAGGGTATGGGTGATAACAATTGATTACTGCTGGTTGCACTCTGCTAGTGCTATGAGTTTCTTGACACAGTTATTTCTGTATTGCAGGCTGTTATCGAAAATGTTCCACTAAAACAAAAGTTATTCAGTGAAATTGAGAAGGCATGCTCTCCACACTGTATTTTGGCTTCCAACACATCTACTATTGACCTCAATATAATTGGAGAAAAGACCAGGTCTCAAGATCGGATTGTGGGTGCACATTTTTTCAGGTTATA
>CAIGRT010122867.1:0-15769 GCA_903798405.1 Fraxinus platypoda | reverse complement strand
GATCAGCCCGTCTGAGGTTAAACCACGCAGCAAAAAATACTCTTCTTACTTCTAGTAGGAGAGTATTTCATACTTTTTGTCTGCTTTTCGAGTGGTAAAAAGGCAACAGGATAGTCCTAAAATTCTCAATTTTCAAAGTTCACCTTAGAGACCACAAAATTGATGCCTCTTTCCCACAAAACGTAGTACAGAGCTGTAATACCACCATTTATCGCAGAAGACATTACCTATAAGAATAAGATGCTAAATAACCTAAGACCAACAATTTTCACATTCCTGTCTTGGATACTTTTGAAGAGGAAAAATTTATATGCAAAGAAAAATGGTACAATTCATTAAGACCCGAGTATTAGAAAGTTGTCTTCCCTTCAAGGGTTTTTGTAAGAGTAGAAATAGAATGGATGAAGGTACAAGACAGCTGAAGATAAACAATACAACTGAAGTCTCTGTCTGAGACAAATAGCACTACATAGAGTATATTGACCATATTCTCAAGAAGTTACCAATTATATGTATTATCAGCAAGTGGGTTTGCCTACATTTAAACATCATTATAAAATCAATCAACAAAGCCTACGGAAAAGAAATAGACTCAGGTGCTTCATATAATAAGTTTGGGCACATTTTACACAGTCATCTGTACTGTATATCATTGCTTTGTGCAATTGGAGAGCACAATTTATTATTTCATTCAATCTGTTAATGACTATCAATGTTCATCACCCAATTCAAAGCAACTCTCCCCACCATACTAAGAAATCTAAAAAACAATCTAAATTTTTATATATTGTTTATAAATCTGTCATGTTAATAGTAAACATTATTTTTCTTTGTATTTTAAATCATTAATGATGAAAAATTATATCCTCATGTTTATTCTCGACCTATTTTTTTATTGTATTGTTTCTCAATTGAATAGAAAGTTTTGATTATTAGTTAAAACATCTTGTAGAAGTCTTACAAATTAAGAGTTTTGGATAATAGAGCTTCCTTCAATTCAAATTGCAACAAGGTAAGTTCTTAAATCCAAGAGCCGTATCATTAAATTGTTTGACATTATTTCTCATTATATATATAGTAATCTTTAATCATGTTATAAACCAGTAGTTTACTCGGTGCTTTGATGTATCTATTTGTTTGAGTGAGTACATAACTAGCTATTTATAGTAATATTTTTAATTTATTGGATTTTATGTAATTTCATAATTGAACTATTATGTTGAATTTTT
This sequence comes from Fraxinus platypoda, assembly GCA_903798405.1. NCBI lineage: Eukaryota > Viridiplantae > Streptophyta > Magnoliopsida > Lamiales > Oleaceae > Fraxinus > Fraxinus platypoda. The sequence goes on along the minus strand of CAIGRT010122867.1, from coordinate 14,540 downwards.
GCTATGTTGACATATATTTTTATTTATCACATATCCATTGTAGGGTTATATAGAGCGGCTACCATTGAGTCGTGCTATATCTCGTGTAGGACTGTGTTATATCTCTTGCAAATATTGATTTTATGAGCTAGTTTATATCTCTTGTGGGTTGTGTTTGTAGGATGAGATGCTTGCCAAAGAGTATGAATATCTTGTGGAGGGCAAAGGAGCATCAGCTCCCCGAAGACACCCCTTTGGAGGAGATACCTGTAGATGATTTTGAGACTAGACTTAATATCATGATGTCCGTTCTAGGTACGAAGCATAGACGTCAAATTCGTAGGTTAGGAGATGGCTACCTTCGAGACATTGGGACATCTTCTTCCAATGTACACAATATGGAGGAGTAGAAACATAACGTGCTGCTCGAAAGGTAGAATATGCCGCTCTAGTGAAGATGGAGCAAATGATGCAAAACAAGCTGAAAGTTGTTGACCAACAACTCAATTCTACATTGCAATCTTGGCATCATTCTATGCACCAGCTATGTGGTAAAGCTCCTAGCTTAGTTGTACCACCATTTACACCATTGCCAATAGGGAACAATGCTAACGAGAAAGATGATGCTATTGAGGTCGAAGAGAACAACTTTGGTGAGGATCAACTGCATATTTAATTCATAAGAATGAAGAGTTATTATTTTTTTAGGTGCATAATAATAGATAAAGATCATGTTTTCTATACTATTTTAAGTTTAGATGTAACCATTTTTAGTGAATGTTTTTTATTTTTGTTTTGGTCAAATATTTTGGATTCAATGTTACATTTATTGACACTACATGTTTTAATTTATTTATTATCTTTTTGCATTTTTACATTATTTTGAATAAGGTTCAAAAAAATTACTACAATATAAACAAAAAATAAAATATAGGAAAATTTAATTTGTCCATACGAATTCTATCACAATAGTCTTCAAATATGCTTTCCCCACGAAATATTGTTTGTAGATAAAAGCAAGGTATAGCCCACAAAATACTATGTACCATATTGCCACAAATTTTTTATTATTGGGAAAAATGTGTATATCTTAGCCTACAAATATTCTTTTCAAACAAAAAATTATATGTAGGGAAATACACGATTTAGCCTACAACATAATTTGTAGGGAAAAGCAAAACCGTTTCATGGGCAAAAATTATGTTTAGTAGACGAATGATTTTGTCGGGGGAAAACTAATTATGCGATGTATTATATTCGTCTCCAAAGGCTTCGTAGGAAAAACCTTTAACCCACAAATGTTAAAAATTTGTCATCTTTTACCTATCCCATCGTTGTTTGCCCCACAAATGTGTCTACAAAATTTTTTCGTCTGCAAATGTTTTTTCCTATAAATAAGAACATTTAAATTTTATCGGGAAAGCATAAAATTCTTGTAATGATTCGAATGCAAGCTGATATTCTAGGTCATTAGATTGCGAATCAAGTTTCAAGAGAATGATACTATTGATTGACCCTATGAAATCCCACATGTGCATGATATCGTAATCAAGTAATAAAATGATGAATAGAATGTCGAACCACAAGGACTATGTGTTTGATTTAGTTAAAATTAATAACATCCTTAATCGAATAGCAACAATGACTTGAGTTTATCTATGCTGACTTTTAAGTTATTAACTAAGTGAAAGCAAATAAAATTGGTTTTCAAATATGTGAGAAGTATTGCTAAGATGTCGAATCTCTCTTGTAATCTATTTTTAATTCAACAATTTAAAATGACAATTTGAAATCATTCTTGTTGGTAAATATTCATATTTTAATTAAAAATCTCTTTCGATAGCAATTAAATGTATTCCTATATATGACCTTCATTTATCTATATGAAAGATGAGAACATGCGACAAAGCATTAAATATGTTAGAACACCTATACAAAACCATGTAAAGTATAACGGTATATCTCTATCGGACTTTACAATGTATATTTTTTTTTACTAATGATCTTATTGTCTCACTCGATAACAAAATCCACAAACAATTCAATTAGTGGCCAATTAATTGAAAATCATAAAAACAAAGAAAAAATCAAAGAATTTAAAATCAAATTAAAGTCAAACTAATTTATTAAAGTCAAAATTATCATAATAAGTCCTAACAATTAAATAACTAGTCTAACATATCGAAATGACAAGAAAACATCATAATTTTGTATAACATCACCCGAAATTGTAAATTAATAAATGAAGAAAGATGAATCTTGATATTCTTGAATTTCTTCAAAGCAATCTTTAATAATTCTTTTGCTTCTTTGCCCACAAATCCTAGATTTCATGTCTAATTGACGAGTTTTTGAACTTCGCCTTTAAAATCTTCTCACAATTTATGATTTTGCCCATATTTTATAATGAAAATTGATGGAATATTATAGTATGAGATGTGGTTTATGTTGGCTGCCCATGTTTTGTATTTATAGAGGTGAAATTAGGTTAAACATTGTGCAAGAAAGTGGTTTTTATGTAGAATTTGGAATGAAAAAGGAAACATGCCCGTTTGCCAAATTTTGGCTTAGGCAACCTATTTTTATCTTCTATTTTTGAAACCACAAGCCAGGCGGTCACCTGGATTTATAACTGGGTCGTCGCCCAGTTATAAATTTTTCTACCCAGTTATAAATTTTTCAAACTTTGCGTTTTGGTCCCCAAATTCAATTCGTGATTCTTTTAAGTTATTTTCTCTTGCAATTTCGATCATTTAACTTCTAATTGTGTCCAATTGAACCCGTAACATCTTCAATCTTCATTTTATGGTCCGAATCAACTATTGAAATGTTGTATATGACTAGTCACATACTTTGAAATATTTTTCGCAATTTTTCAATTTTTTCTTTCAATTTCTTATTTAATCATTGAGTTTTACCTATATAACATAATATACAATAAGATATATTTTGTCAAAAGAACTATCAACTATTTAAAACCCGAATAAGGTAATAAAATACACCTATCAAAGACCTCCAAACTTAAATATTTATTTGTCCTGAAACAATACTATAACCTAAAAAACAACAAACGCACAAACATGCATAAATATTTGATTAGACAATCTAGTTTTTTAGCTCACAATTTGAAAAAACAGTATTAAATCTAGAAACTGCTTCAAAGTCACAATACCAAACCGATATCCATTCTTCCAATGCAAAACTGACGTGCGTGTGAAAAACTAAGTAGACAGTCATGAATTTACAAGTTGCTTCAATTCTCAACCCTTTGCTGTCAAATATATCTTTTCACCTCTTGTATGATTCGCATACTATCAAACTTATTCTTTATACTCTTTTCGCAATGCACAATCTAAGATTGAATTTTTCATTAGTATCATCTCACTCTCTAATTATGGTGGACTCTACTAATTGCAAGTCAACACATTGTCAACACATCAATAAACAAAGATTTTTCAATTCTTTGATTGCTTCGATCTCTAGAACTTGACTAAGTTAATAATCCCTCATCAAAAGTTAAGTCTTCTCAAATAAGTGTTTGGGGTTTAACGAAGATATTTGGTGCTTCTTCTATTTCATGCACCTACTTTTTCAGATTTTCTATTTTTTTGCACTCTCTCCCTTAAACTTTCTATATGACCCATTTAACAAGTTTCTAGCCGATGACTCCCAAATCAGATGACTATAGGGCATCAAGTAGTAAATACCCTACAAGCTCAATAACTCGAGTTATAAAGATTATGAATAGATGTTTTATATATATTTTACTCTAATTAGTGCGATGTCCCTCATTAAACACATATTCAAGCAAAGTGACCACCCAACTTAAGACTTTCGTCCAATTTTATCCTATTAATCTAAGACAATCCATACATAAGTTTTCACAGATTGAATTTCATTCACATCCGTATCTTCTTACTACCATAAAATCACTCCTAAACTATACTAAATTTGGTCTAAAGGATAAATAATTTAGTATGGTTTGGGTAGAGCATCTATGTTCGACTAAATCAACCTATCAAGTTTATGAATCAACTCATTTCATCACAATATCAAACTCAATTGTAGTGCGCATATAATATCAAGTTTTACAAGGTTAAGCAACAATCAATCTAGCATGCAACATATTGACATTTCATAAATCAACACCAAATCTCAAATATAAACATCATTGTTGGCCAAACTATCTAACACATACAAACACACAACCTAAAAAAAGGATATAATATATATTTTTTCAAGTCTTTTTTCGATTTTTTATACTTTTCTATTATATACTAAAGCAATAATGAAAAATAAGCACACAAACACTCAAAAACATACGAAAAAGTAAAAACTCAAATTTTTTCTCACCTTCAATCTTAAAATCGACATTGTCTTTAATGTCTTAAAGCATAACTAAAGATATAAGGGAACGGGGGAAAAGAGGAAGAAAATACTCCCCAAATTTTTCTGTTGAATGTGGGAGAAGCTATTTAGCAATCTATCTCAAAATGCAAGTTGGGTAGATGACTTCTCTTTATCAAAATCGCCACCCCAATATACTTTCAGACATTACTCATTTACTTTGAAAGTTTCATTTGTCTCATGAGTTACCTCAATTGCTTTATGTGGAAAGACTTGAACAACTGTGAATGATCTAGACCATTTAGAGTACAGTCTTCCAGGGAAAAGTTTCAACATAGAATTGAACAATGGTACTTTCTGACTTGGAGTGAACTTACGCCTCTAGATGTATTTACCATGCAATATCTTTGTCCTTTCCTTATACAGTTTTGCATTCTCAAAGGCATACATCCAGAATTCATCTAATTCATTCAACTATAGCATCCTTTTTCTCTAGCTGCGACATGTCCATGTTTAACTGCTTTACTGCCATATATGCTCGATGCTCCAACTCCATTGTAAGGTGACAAGCTTTCCCAAACACAAGGCGATATGGTGACATGCCCATTGGTGTTTTGTAAGCAATTCGGTATGCCCACAGTGCATCATCAAACTTCTTTGACCAATCAGTTCTCGAGCCATTCACTAGCATCTCTAGTATTCTCTTTAGCTTCCCGTTTGACACTTCCACCAGCCATTTGTTTGGGGATGATAAGTATAGCAACCCGATGTTTTACCTCATATTTACCTAACTCTAAGTCCGAAAGCCTGCTGCAAAAGTGTTTAGGCCCCTCACAAATAATGGTTCTAGGGGTGCTAAAGCGGGAGGATATGTTCTTCTTTAGAAAATTGATAACCATCCGAGCGTCATTAGTTGGTGTTACTACTGCTTCTTCCTATTTCAATACATAGTCAACTGCCATCAACACGTACTGATTGTTATAAGATGATGGGAATGGTGCCATAAAATCTATCTCCCAAACATCGAAATGCTCCACTTCTATAATTGAATTCAAAGGCATCTCATGCCTATTTGAGATGTTCCCAATGTCTTGGCATATGTCACAATTTTTAACATATTCGTAAACATCTTTAAACAGCGAGGGCCAATAGAAAACTGATTGGAAATTTTTTGCTGCTGTTTTAGAGGACCCAAAGTGTTCTACATATGCTGAAGAGTGAGAATGCTCCAAAATTTGAGAGATCTCCTTATCTAGTACACATCTCCTAATGATTTGATTGGCACCCTTCCTATATAGAATGAGATCCTCAATGATATTACTTTAATTTTGAAAAGAACTTCTTCCTTTGAAGATGAGTGAACTAAGGTGGGAGCACATTACAAGTCAAATAATTTACTATGTCTGCATACCAAGGCCCACAGTCAACTGCAAAGATCTGCTCATATGAGAAATAGTCTTTTATTTCTACTTCATTTTTCTATTCTGCCTATTCAAGCCTTAAGATGTGGTCTGCTACCAAATTTTCATATCATAAATCAACCTCTTGAAGGGAAAATATCTACCAAATAAATATAGGCTTTGTATCTTTCTTAGACATCAGATATTTTAGTGATGCATGATCTGTGTAGACAATTACCTTTTATCCCATGAGACATGATTTGAACTTTTCAAAGGCAAACACAATAGCAAGTAACTCCTTTTTAGTGGTGGCATAATTCAACTAAGCCTTTTGTCAAAGTCTGTTAGCGTAGTAGATGACATGAATAATCTTGTCATGTCTCTAACAAAATACGGTCCTTACTATATAGTGCTAGCATCGCGCATCAACTCAAATGGCAGTCCTCAATCTGGTGCAACTATAACTGATGTTGAAATTAACTTTTCTTTTAGAGTGTTGAAAGATGTCAAACACTCCTCAGAATAGGTGAAAGGTAGATCCTTTTCAACTAAGTTACAAAGAGGCTTGGTGAGTTTGGAGAAGTCCTTTATGAATCTTCTGTAGAACCCCTGCATGGCCAAGAAAACTACGCATTCTTTTAACTGCAGTTGGTAGTAGTATCTTTTCTATGACCTGAATCTCTGTGAAATTCTATGCCCAAGTAGTATTCAGTCTTATACCATGAAGTGACACTTCTCCCAATTAAGTACCAGTTGATTTCCTCACAACACTACAAAACCATCCCCAAATTTGAGAAGCAGTTCTTAAATGATGAACCAAACATCGAGAAATCATCTATGAAGACGTCAATGATTTTTTCCGCCATGTTTGAAAAGATTGCCATCATGCATTGCTGAAATATGGAAGGGCATCACATAACCCAAATGACATCCTTCTATATGCAAAGGTACCATAGGGGCATTTAAATGTAGTCTTCTCCTAATCCTGTAGAGCCACTACAATCTAATTATATCCTGAGTACCCATCCAAGAAGTAGTAGTGTGAATGCCCCACTAGTCTCTCCAACATCTGATCAGTAAAGGGCAAATGAAAGTGTTCCTTTCGAGTTGCATTATTCAGCTTTCAATAGTCTATGTTCACTCTCCATCCCGTGACTGGCCTTGTTAGTATCAACTCGTTGTTCTCATTCTTTACCATTTTAATCCCTCATTTATTTGGCACAACATGAGTCAGACTAATTCATTTCCTATTAGAGATAGGATAGATGATACATGTATCAAGGAGCTTCAGTACCTCTGCTTGCATGACGTCCTTCATGGTGGGATTCAATCTGCGTAATTTTCCACTGTTGGCTTGTGTTTTTCTTCCATCAAGATTTTGTGCGTGCATATTGATGGACTAATCTCCTTGATGTCTACTCTCCTAAGTAAGCATACTTTAGATGTGATGGCAAATGCTTGAGCTTAAGACTTGGTGCTTTCTGAATAGATGGTAGTGGTTTTGTAGGCCTTGTACAAATTTCTTCAAACTGTATTCTCTGTCTTTAGGGTGGAGTAGCTTCCAAAATATGGGTAATCTAACTTATCTCCTGAACTGTTGATTTTTCATCTTGTGAATGCACAAAAAAGAGTCTCCAAGTAATCTTGAGGGTGCTTAAGAATGAATGTCTCCTTAACGACCATATCTACCGCATCAATTCGCAGACAACTATCTAATTCTATAAGAGATTCGATAGTACTAAAGACGTTGAATGTCACGTGCTCATCATTCAACCGCAGCATCAATTGTCCATTCTCAACATCTATCAAGATTCGACATGTTGTTAGGAAAGGTCTCCCCAATATCAATAGCACATCATTGTCCTTCTCCACCATGTCCAAAATGACAAAGTCCACATGGTAGATAAATTTATCTACCTTCACTAGTATGTCCTCGATAATTTTCCTTTAGAATTTTATAGATCAATTTGCAAGCTACAAAGAGATTGATGTTGCCTTTGCCTCTCCCAAATTTAGTTTTCTGAAAATAGAATAAGGTATAAGGTTAATTCTAGTACCTAAATCACAAATAACTTTTTCAATTTTTTTTGTCACCAGTGGTGCGGAGAATAGTAAAACTCCCTGGATTCTTTAGTATAGGTGGCAATTTGTTTTGTAGGATGGCACCATAGCCTTCATTCAACTTCACTGTTCCCAAATCCTCCAGCTTCTTCTTATTTGTGAGAATCTCCTTTATGAATTTAACGTAGCTAAGCATTCGTGAAAGTGCATCCATAAACGGTGTATTGATCTACAGTTTCTTGAAAACCTCAAGGAATTTCTAGAACTGCTTGTCTAATTTATGCTTTTTTTAACCTCTGTGGAAACGGTAGTGGTGGTAGAAATTCTTTGGTAGGAGCGGTTACCTTAACCTTTGGATTCTCTGATGTTTTTTCTATCTCTAATTCTTTGTTCTGCTCAAATTCCTCTAAGTGCTCCTGAACTGTGATAGGTACATTTTCTTCTCTTTATATTGATCTCTGGTAGTTGGACTCCACTATGGGTAGTTATATCCTTGCAATGCTCATTGGGATTTGTTTCAGTGTCACTAGGCAATACTCTTGATAGTCTTTCTAAAAGTGTCTTAGCTATCTGTCCCATCCGATTTTCCAAGTTATTGATGGTAGCATTCTGAACTTGCAAGCTTTTATCTGTTCTTTGCATGTGCTGGGTAGATATCTCCATCGTTTAGTTACAATATCTTCTAATGAAGACTTCTTTACATTCTGTTGAAAACGTGGTGATACAATTTGCTGGGGATTGATCTGGGCTCCCTGATTGTTGCTCCATTGAAAAACTTGGGTTATTCTCTAGCCTAGGTAGTAAGTGTTAGGATTTTGATTATAATGTTGGTTTTGAAAATCTTGGGTATAATTTACATCTTCCAATGTCTGAGCAAAAGGACTCCCTTCAGTGCAATCAACAATCTCATGATTCCCACCATAATGCTTAGATTTTGGTCCCATTACTTAGGTTGCATTCATTTGATCTACCTTCTGTGCCAATGATGCTAACTATGCTATATTGCTGTCCAAGAATCAACTTCTATTATCCCAGCAACTTTCGTTCCCCTCGTTCTTTCAATAGGCCAAAGTGCACTGGTGAATGCCAAATTCTCTATGATTTGATAGACCTGATCTGTGGTTCTTTTTGTGATATAACCATAGCACGCAGAGTCTAAGTTAGCCTTTCTTATCGGATTCAAACCAATATACAAGTATTATACCTGAAGCTACCACTGCAATCCATGTTATGGGCATTGGCGGAGTAAACTCTTGTATCGTTCCCAAGCTTCTGAATAATATTTTGAGTCCCATTGTTAGAATATGGTTATCTCATCCCTCAGCTTTTTAATCCTCTTCGGTGGAAAATATTTGGTTAGGAACTTCTGACTCAAACTGTTCCAAGAAATGATATTTCGACGTGGGGAAGTATCTAACCATTCCCTTACTGAGTCTCTCAATGTGTATGGGAAGAACTTCAGTCCGATTGCTTCACTGGACACTCTTGGATACTTGATAGTTACACACATGTCTAGAAATATTGAGAATAAGCATTGGGATTCTCTAAAGCTCTCCCAAAGAATTGTAGCGCAATCTGGAACATGTTGATCACATGAGTTCTTATGTGGAAGTTTGTCTAACCAAACGTCGGATATACTATGCTAGACTGGATTTCCACAATCGATAGAACCATGTACTTCCCCCATTAACTTTCCATTTTCATCTACTACGGCCATATTAGGAGGTTCTGCCACCATATTTGCCTTGATGGCAACTGGATTTAGATTACCCTTTGCTTTGTGTTCCTCTTTCTGTTTTTGTTGTGATTCCAACTGTTCTTTTCTTCGAAACCTAAATGTTCGTTCGATTTTAGAGTCAAATTGAGCAAAATTAGCATGTCTCAAACTTTGCATACAAAGTCCTGAAAAGTAAGAAAGAAACACAACGATTTTTTCTAATATAATACACTAAACTACGAAAGCAATAAAATTCAGATTAAAACTATAACTAACTAAAACTTATCAAATACTATAGTCCCCAACAACGGCGCAAAAAACTTGACCCTTTGAAATCCTGCAAGTGCACGGTATTGTAATCAAGTAATACAATGATGAATAGAATGTCGAACTCATGGGGGCTATGTGTTTGATCTAGTTAAAATTAATAATATCCTTAATCGAATTGCAAAAGTGAGTTTATCTATGCTAATTTATAAGTTATTAACTAAGTGAAAGTAAGTAAAATTGGTTTTTAAATATTTGAGAAGTATTGCTAAAATATCCAATATCCCTTGTTAATCCATTTTTAGTTCAACAATTTAAAATGACAATTTGAAATTATTCTTGTTGGTTAATGTTCCTATTTTAATCAAAAGACTCTCTCGAAACCGATTAAATATATTCCTACATGTGACATTCCTATAACTCTATGAAAGATGCGAACATGCAAAAAAGTATTAAACGTGTTAGAACATCTATAGAAACCATGTAAAGTATAATGATATATTTTTATCCCTTATCAAACTTTACAATATTTATTATTTAGTACTAATGATCCTATTGTCTCTCTCAATGACAACAAAATTCTTAAACAATTCAATTAGTGGCCAATTTAGTTGAAAAGCATGAAAAATGATAATAAACATCCAAGAATTTAAAAGTAAATTAAAGTCAAACTAATTTATTAAAACTAAAAATATTATAACAAGTGTTCATCTCATCCTAACAATTAAATAACTAACCTAAGCTATCGAAATTACAAGAAAGCATCATAATTTTGTATAACATCACCCGGAATTGTGAATTAATAAATGAAGGAAAATGAATCCTTATGTTCTTGAATTTCTTCAAAGTAATCTTGATAAATTTTCAATTTCTAATTGATGAGTTTTTGAAACTTCGCATTTGAAATCTTCTCACAATATATGATTTTGCCCCTCTTTTATGATAAAAAATTGATGAAATATTATAGTATCAAAGGTATATGAGAGGTGGTTTATATTGGTTGCCCATGTTTTGTATTTATAGAGGTGAAATTAGGTCAAGAATCGTGTAGAAAAGTGGTTTCCATGTGAAATTTGGAATGAAAAAGGAAACGGATCCGTTTGTCATATTTTTCCCTGGGCGGTCTTCAGCTTCTGTTTTTGAAATTACAAGCTGGGCAGTCGCCCAGTTATGAAATCTTTCAAACTGTCTTTTGATCTCCAAATTCAATTTTTGATTCTTTTAAGTTCCTTTCTCTTGTAATTTTGGTCAATTAACTTCCAATTGCATCTAATTGAACCCGCAACATTTGCAATCTTCATTTTATGGTTTGTAACTATTGGAATGCTATAATTTAGTCCCCATACTTTGGATTTCACCGATTTTCACCAATTTTGGCTTCTTTTTTTAAATTCTTTGTTCACCAATTGAGTTTTACCTATATAATATAAATACAATAATTTAGGATATATTTTATCAAAAAAAACTATCAAATATCACTATTTTAGACTCCTAATAAGTGTATAAATCATTTATAACCCACATAAGTACTAATTAACCTGTTATGCGTGCAAACTACGCAGATTAGATATGAACATGATAAAACATTGCCGAAACGACTAAAAATTAAGTAGTCATGGAATTAAATCATGAAAAACAAATTCTATTTTTTTTTATAAATTTGAGTTAATTACAATTTTTTTTTTTAATGATTCAAGTCATTATTGAAACTATTTAGATATTCAATATTCAAGTGTAAGATAATGATAGTTTTAAAGGAAAGGGTAGATCTTCTAGATTATTTAATTAGTTAAGTAATTTTTTTTTTTTCAATCACCATATTTGACTCATTGCAACTATAAATTCTACTATTTTGATATTGTTCCCTAATATATTTGTGGTGGGTTTGGTTTTAATAATTTTTCCCTTTCCTTCAATGGATAAAAAGATTATTATATTATTAGGAAATTTGGCACAAATGGTCCATAACTTTTGCCTTTAGTGTCTAAATGATCCCTAATGTTTATTTTCCTTACATAAACGTCTCTAACCTATGTGTTTTGGTGCTCAATTAGTTTTATATATATATACCTTTGGAAAAAGTAGAAATGAGTTCGGAAATTTTAGTTAATAAATATCTAATTTAACGCACTAAATATATCGATTATAGTGGTGTTGATTAAATATTTTTCGTAAGGAAAAATAGAAGTAAAATTGCTCGTGCTTTAACTTTATGTAATTGCTTTATGATGCAAAATCTCGAATAGAAATTAAGATAAATAAATTCAAGAAAGTCAGATAGCAGAAGTTAAGCAAAATGCATTTGATAGAATGAATGTTCTACCTCACGCACGTATTTTATTCTGAGATGGGTTAATCCAAGCCTAATGGTCGACTAAATTCAACGGTAAAAAATAACGTATATTATTTTATGACATTGAACCAATCTTATTGCATTTTTTATTTAACATAAAAGTACTATTGAAAAATAGATTTAAAAATTATGCACATAGGTTAGGAATGTCTGTGTTAAGAAATAAATATTAAGGATAATTTGCATCAAATTCTCTATTTCTAAAGTGGTAGTTTTTTATTGTTTCATGCATCAAATAACAAATTGACATATGCATGTCACGTAAACTACTACCGATAGTCTTCACTATGAATATCATTATTATATTACTATAGCTCTCTATTTTTTTTATTTTATTTTTATAGCTCTAAACATAAAACTACACTTAGAAAATGAAAATATGCATTTTGATGTTATTAGAGCATTTTCAATGGTGGTGTAAAATAGAGATTTAGATTTTCAAAGAGACCGAAAACCCTTCCAATGGAGAGATGCAAATTGTACTTTTCGACAAAAAATGTAAAAGAAGATGTAAATTTACATCTTTTTTCAATTCACCAGAGAAAAAAATGTAGAATTTAAATTTAGATCCATCGGAATGTAAATGAAGATGCAAAATATTTTGAAGATATATTTACACCCAATTTTACATCATCATTAGAGATACTCTTAGTTCACAGAATTCATGATTAACAGATCCTGAGTTGTGCATGATATATGACATTTTACCTAACAAATACCAACATACTTTTTTTCTATTTTGCATCAACATACTTTACCAACCAAAACGGAAACTTGAACTTGTTTTATGCACGTGTCTTTCGTTGATTAAATACTATATATTGATAGAAGATAAAGTTGTCGGTCATAAAAAAGGACAAAAAAAAAAAAAAGTAAGCCTCAAAAAAAAGGACAGCAAAGCCAAATATATTTTACGACACGTCGATTAGAAAGTGATAGCTTAGGTGATGCAGTCCGTAAATTGAGAGTGCAAGGGAGCAAAATGTCTTTTTTGGTAGATATTTGTCAAATTTTCATTTATAAAATATTGACAGTCTTCTCCATATATTGTGCAAATTCTGGATATTTCGAGTTTTTAGAGCTCTTCTTCTTCTTCTTGTTAATGAAACTTAGCCCTTGTTTGAGCCTCATTTTTTTCATCAAAATGCATTATTGAACAGTAATTTGACCCCATTACAATCACACATTATTCAATAAAATAATATCACATGCAAACTCAAAACCTTTTCTTATTTTTTTAATCACAAATTCTCCATCGTAGCTCTATTATAAAATGCATTTTTTGTAAAAACGAAAAAATAGGGCTCAAACAAGCCCTTAGATGGTGAAAATCATAGATGTGCTTATCAACTTTTTCTTCATAAGAATATTTCAAATATCATAACTTCAGATTATTACTTCTTACAAAATGAAAAAAATATATCAAATGTATATGTGCCTTGTAAAAAGAAAATAATAATAATAATAAGAAAAAAATTAGGGATGAGATTGAGTTCAATTTGAGTATAAAGAAAAAACAGGTAACTTTTAATGCATATTATCAGGGCAAAAAAATTGAATTGAAAAATTAGAAGTTTTGAAATAAAAAGTTCTTTAATATGTATTATAATCTTTAGGTATTAAACCAATTATAATTATTTTTTCGTAGGGCCCTAAAGAAGTTTTATTATCTGATGAACGTGGAGAGATTATTAATGTAATACTGGTCTAAATCGAGACTAAAATTTTTATTATTTGAGTGTTATTATTAATTTTTGGAACATTCATTTATTGAGGTTTTATTGTAGTTTGAATGAAGAATATGATTCAGCTCCAATGCAACTGCTAATTCGGTCAAGGATTACGATATTGCACCGATTCTTAGAAATGAAGTCGAAGTTAATCAGTTCTTTAAGGTGATGACAGTGATAAAGTCGTTCCATTTTTTTACGTGGACCCAATATCAAGATATACGATGATTGGAATGGAGAATTCGAGTTAAATTATGGCTTTATAATAATGACAATACTTACGATCACATTGAGCTCAATAATCATCTTATTAATGTAAAAGAAAGTGTAACAAATGTATTGCAAGTTTATAAGATTAGTGTCCAACATGTTGTTGTAAAACAACCAAGATACCAGGATTGTTCTGATATCAATTGTTGTGGAACAAACTACAGGATTGAGATGTTGAAGTTATATGGTAAATAATAATAAAATATTTGATCAAGCAAAAGAATAAAAAAGACAAGAATATGACACATGAATTAAGATATTTTATTAACTCAACAATAATGAAGAAGATAGAAAATTACAATGGATCCTATAATTCTAGTAATATATTTTCTCACACTATAAAATTGTATAGAAGAACCTAATATTTATAGGGAATAAGTAGGATACCATAAAATTGTTGATGAAGTAGGATACCA
>CAIGRT010122810.1:0-12804 GCA_903798405.1 Fraxinus platypoda | reverse complement strand
AAAGAAAGGTTACAGATACCCGACCTTCACATTACAGCAGCGATTTTGGCTCTAACATACGCGGTAAGGTATGAAGCCTTCAGAATGTCTTTATCTAAGACACCCTGAAGTCAGTGACAAAGCTTTTAACCCGAGGTGAAAAATATATAAATATGGAGGAGGCGATGAAAGCTACACCTAGCTCTGAGAAATCCCAGTTTAAGAGGCCACACGAGCCCAACTTGCGACAAGATCATGCTCAGGGAAAGTAGAGGCAGGAAGGACCACCTAGGCCATTTACTCATCTGAACACTTCTAAGTCCAACATATTGATGGAGATCATGGATATGAAGGAACTTAAATGGCCTCCTAGATTGCGATCCCCCGCGGAGACCAGGGACAGAAACAAATATTGTAACTTCCACAGGGATCATGGGCATACAACCGAGGAGTGTATAACATTGCAGCGGGAGATTGTGGCCCTGATTAGGAGAGGGTTCTTGAAGGCATATGTTGGGCATAATAAACGCCCGAGGGATGATCACGACAAAGGAAAGACCTCGGGCTTAGGAAGAGATAACAAGCCCACGGGTGGTACGATCAACATCATAGTCGGAGGGATAGCATCGGGAGGAGACTCAAGCAGTGGACGAAAGCAATATGCTAGGCAGTATGGTTCGGCCTAGGGGACCACTCTTTACAACACAGAAGATATCTCCTTTGGACCTAAGGATTTGGAAGGCTTAACATTTCCTCATGATGATGTCTTGGTTATATCCGACATAATAGTAAACTTTGAAGTTAGGAGAATACTGGTAGATAATGGGAGTGCAGCCAATGTATTGTCCCATGACGCCTATGTGAAGATGGAAATTTCTACTAACTGACTGAAGATGGTCAAAACCCCCCCTCCAGGGGTTTGGGGGTAGAACAATCATTCCGGAAGGTGTTGTTGACCTTCCCCTAACTTTGGGCTCAGGGCAGAATCAGATAACGGAGATTACACATTTTCATGTGGTCCGGACCTCAATATCATGCAACGCCATCCTTGGAAGACCACTGCCTAACAAGATTAGGGCCATAGTATCCACCTTTCACCTTGCTATGAAGTTTCCAACAAGTCATGGTATAGAGGTTGTACGTGGGGATCAGACAACGGCTAGGAATTGTTATGTTACGAGCATTCAAGGTTTGAGCACTGACGTCATGCAGTTAGCAACCCCTAAGCTCGAGCTTGAGCACCAGGATAGACTTACCCTGGTGGAAGATTTGGTAGAGGTCGAGCTCGAGCATGACAAAAAAGTAACCATCGGCCGGGATCTTGACGCCACTCTCAAGGATGAACTCATCAATTGTTTGTCCCATAACATGGATGTATTCGCATGGAAGGTTGAAGATATGTCTGGGATAGACCCCGACGCCGTGGTTCATAGACTAAACGTAAGGCCTGATGCTAGCCAGTAAAGCAGAGAATGAAACAATTTGCATCGGAGAGACGAGAGGTAATACACGAAGAGATCAATAAGCTTGTTAATGCTCAATTCATCAGGAAGGTCCAATATTCAGATTGGCTCGCAATGTCGTTCTTGTCAAAAAGGCTAATGGCAAGTGGAGGGTATGTATTGACTTCACAGATCTCAACAAGGCATGCCCAAAAGACAGTTATCCCCTGCCTCGAATTGATAACTTGGTAGACAACACATCGGGTCACAAATTGTACAGCTTTCTTGATGCATTCTTGGGCTATCAACAGATCCGTATGGCTAAAGAAGATCAAGAGAAGACGTTATTCATAGCTGACTCCGACATATATTGCTATAAGGTCATGCCATTTGGTTGGAAGAATGTAGGGGCAACTTATCAGAGGCTCATCAACAAAGTGTTTGCTGACTTGATTGGAAAAAATATTGTGGCCTATGTTGATGATATGGTAGTCAAGAGTAAACAGGTGAATGAGCATATCGCCGACCTAGAGGATATGTTCTCAACTATTCGAAGATATAAGATGAAGTTGAACCCAGCAAAGTGTGCTTTTAGGGTGGCATCGAGAAAGTTCTTGGGATTCATGATCACTCATAGGGGGATTGAGGCAAATCCAGATAAGATACGTGCCTTACTATCCATGGAATCACCTAAGAATAAGAAAGAGGTTCAAAAGTTGACCAGTCGGGTCGCGGTTCTGAATAGGTTCCTGTCTAGAGCAGCAGACATGTGTTTCCCCTTTTCAGAGTTCTTAGAGGCAATCAGAGTTTTTACTGGAATGAAGAGTGTGAAAGAGCTCTCCAGGAACTCAAACAGACATTGGCAACTCCTCCGGTCCTCACGAAACTCGTTGTACTTGTACCTAGCCGTATCTCAAAATGCAGTAAGCAGTGCATTGGTGAAGAAGGTGAAGAAGGCCCAACAACCCATTTACTACGTGAGCAAGGTGTTGCTTGATGCAGAGACAAGATATACGTTGGCAGAACAGCTCGCCCTTGCGCTGGTAATGGAGGCTCGAAAGTTACGGTAGTATTTCCAGTCACATCCAATCATGGTGCTCACAGACCAGCCGGTCAGATAGATACTTCAGAAATCAGATGTTTCAGGAAGATTGTTGAAGTGGGCAATCGAACTTGGTGAATTCGATATAGAGTTCAAGCCCCGACCTTCAATCAAAGGACAAGTACTAGCAGATTTCATCACAGAGCTCACCCCTAGACCTCGGGGGACAGGGAATAGCAGAACCACAACGAATACCTAGGAAATATTCGTTGATGGGACATCAAACTCGTCGGATAAGCTAACTGAGATTCAGTGTGCATTCAGGTTCGAATTTGAATCTACTAATAATGAGGCGGAGAATGAAGCTATTGTTATTGCTCTCGAACTTGCTAACAACTTGGGCGTTGAACACGTGAAGCTGTTTAGCAATTCATAACTGGTCGTCGGGCAGATTGAGGGATCATTCGAAAGAAAAGATGAGAAGATGAGCTTATACTGTTTAAAAGTGCATGACCTTTATAAACGATTCAAGGATTGCGAAATTCTGAAGATTGCCCGGGCTGACAATGGTAAGGCAGATGCGTTATCAAGACTTGTATTCATGGGAGTAGATGGACTTGATAAAACAGTGTACATCAAAATGGTAACAGAGCCTAACATAGGTCGGCAAATGAGTGTCATGGACATTGATCATGAGCCCTCATGGATGGACCCCATAGTTGAATTCATAACTAATAGAGACCTCCCAGAGGATCCAAAAGATGATAGGGGTATTTGATCTAGAGAACCCGGATACCGTATCAACGAGTGAGTCCTCTTTCCCAGGAGTTTTACACTTCTATATCTCAGATGCCTCAGGCCCTCCGAATCGACAAGGGCACTGGCAGAGGTCCGTGAAGGAATATGTGGTAATCATTAAGGAGCTCAAGCTCTGGCCTTTAAGCTCATAAGGTACGGATACTATTGATCGACCATGAAGAAAGATGTCTCGGACTACGTGAAGAAATGTGATAAGTGCTAGAGATTTGGGGATGTCATTCATATCCCTCCTGAAGAGCTCACCACCATACACTGTTCGGCCCTTTTTGAATAGTGGGGAATTGATATTTTCAAGCCCTTTCTAATGGCAAGAGGGCAGTTAAAGTTTGTGGCTGTAGAGTACTTTACTAAATGGGCAGAAGCAGAACCTCTAGCAACTATCTCGGAACCCACGCTAAGGTCTTTCATCCGGAAGTCCATCATATGCAGGTTCGGGATACCTAAGGTGCTCATAACTGACAATGGGAGACAATTTGATAATGCACAGTTCAAGAGTTTTTGTACCAACCTTGGGATAGATCATCGCCTGACATCGGTCTCGCACTCTCAGAGCAATGGTCTGGTCGAAGTGACTAACCGGATTATATTGCAAGACCTCCGCACAAGGATCGAAGGTGCTCATGGTAACTGGCCCGACGAGTTATCCTCTATATTGTGGACTTATAGGACTTTCCACAAGACAACTACAGGCGAGACCCCATTCATGCTAGCTTTTGGGGAAGTTGGCCTTCCATTATTGAGGCGTTTGGAGCACAATACTGGGGAACATACCACAGAACATCTCGACCTCCTCGAGGAGGCCCATGAACAAGCTGCACTATGAGTTGTCTCCTATCAGAATAGGACGGCCAAATATTTTAATAGCAATGTCAGACCCAGAAGGTTCAGAGTTGGGGATCTAGTGCTCAGAAGGGCCGAGGTCACGGGTCATGCTCCAGGTAAACTTGGCTCGGCATGGGAAGGACCTTATGAAGTCATCAGACAAATTCGAATAGGAGCATACAACTTGAGGGATATGTCCGGAAGACCATTACCAAGACCTTGGAATGCCGAAAACCTCAAGATTTATTACAAGTAGTGATCATTGCCTTGTCTCTTTAATTTAGTTAAGTTTACTTTTATTTCTTAGGCTTGCATGCCCTATGCATTTTTTCTTGTTTATATTTAGTTTAATTTATCATCGGGCCTGCATGCCCCGCGTATTTTTTTTACTTTATTTTACGAGTTCATCCATCAAGACCTGGGAGCTTATACTTGCTCTAGATCATAAGGAAACTTATATGAAGTAACCGTTGGGAATACCCCAACAAAAAATTTTCCAAGTGTTCTCTCCATAGACCTGTCACGAGCAGGCACCTCCGAGACATGCTACGGGCATGAGCTCAAAAAAAAGACCTGTCATGAGCAGGCACTTCATGGCATGATGTGAACGAACACCTCAAGACATGCCATAAGCATCCACGTCAAAAGACATGTCACGAACGGGCACCTAAAGGCATGCTACGGGGCATGCACCCCAAAGTCCTGTCACGAGCAGGCGCTTTAAACTCGCCACCAGCAAACACCTCAAAAGTGCCCGAGCATGACCATTTGAAAAAGTCAATCCAAGATTACGATCTTTAAAGGTATTAGTCCTGGAGCTCGAGACTACAAAAAACTAGTGCCCGTGTAGTCTTCGGGCTCGACACTCAAACTTGGTCGTCAAGGTCAACTTGCAAAAACATATTAATTGAGCCATGATCGAGCTCAATACCTTAAATAAATGATCTATCGTCGAGCTCATTACTAAAGATTATACATCGAGCTCAAACTTGGTTAAGTACTCCTCAAGCCCATAATTGACTGTTCCCCGTGATCAATTGTTTTATGCTCAAATTAAAGGCCGAGACGTAACAGATGTTGCAATAACATTATTTGATTACGTATCATCGAGCTCAAGACTTTACCAAAAAATTATTTGACCGAGTAGTCCTCGAGCTCGATACCTTAAAACTAAAAATAAAGTCCTCAAGATCATCGGCTTTGTATAATCCTCGAGGTTGAGCCCAAGACTTGGTTAAAACAACCAAGCCTCAAAGCTCACGACCATTCACCAAGGTCAAGACCAGGACTTGGTTGAACAACCAAGCGTCAAAGATCAAGACCATGTACCTGGGAACCGAAGGTCGGGTGTAGGACTTGGTTAAAAACCAAGCCTCGAAGCTCGAGATCATTTACTATGAGGTCGAACCTAAAACTAAATTTGGATTTAAAAAACTCGAGCACAAAAAGTAGTCGTTCAAATTAGTCATCGCTCTAAATTAATGTTTGAGACAAACACATGCGCTTGATCGAACACATTATTAACATTGAAGAATCATAAAAGCCCATATCATCAGGCATTGTACTTGAAAAATTTAAAAGATGAATACCCAAGGGATCGGGCAATGTCCTTACAAAAATTAAAACATTACATTTTCAAAAGGGGCTCGGGGTATGGGGGGCCTACTCAACGTCGACTTCCGAGCTAATGGCCCTTAGGAACCGTCTTTTCTCACCTCGAGCAATCAGCACTCGTGGAGCAACGACATCAAGCTATCTCGATCTATTCGAAACATGGACATCTTTTTCGCCCCAGTAGGTATCGGGCTTATGTGCATTCACCCTAACTCCCGAGCTTTAGGACTGAATGCACAGGGGCTAGTCATGTGATCACATTTTATGCACTCGAGCACGAGGACTGCTAGGGGTCTCCCTTTTCCATTTATAGGACCCAAGTCCTCGGGATACCTCGAGGATTGACCATCTAGGATGCCTCCAGAATTATGTCAGTAGTCCTCGGGGTAGGAGCTTGGGATTTTGCCTTGGCCATATTCCCAAACTGCTCCATAAACGGGCGTCACTAGTCCTCATCCTGAAAGAGCATTAACCCTATCCAATTGTCATAAATTAAGAATTCTGGGTCTATAAGAATTCTATCTTGGAACATATGGTAAGTTAAGACTTCTAGTTTTAATCCAACACTAATCTTTCCATAAGACATTCCTAAAAATAAGATGACGAGTCCTACTAGGAATCCACTACTACTTAGCTCTATATATAATGGAACTTGGGATCATTATTCGGGTATGTTTATTACATATATTTTCAGCATATATTTTCTCTACTCTATCTCTGACTTAAGCATCGGAGGGGCGACGAAGACACCCCTCGACGCCTTTGTTTCAGGTACCGGAAGACCACGTTCGTGTTCATTCTCAGTCGTTAAACTCGGCATTCACCTGGTGCACTTTTTGGTAGCATCAGTTACGAATCAATAAAACCTTTTAATTGACTCTTTCATTCCATGGACAATATCCTCTTTTCATCTAATGATAGCATGTAACAAAGTTGACTCCTTTGTAGTATCCCGAGTATCTAAGAGGTAGATATGACAAATAAAATGTAGACTGCAATGTTCTATTTTTACGGCATCAAGTCTTTCATAGTATACGAAGAATTAAGGTTCGCCGTCATCCTTTTGCCATAGGCAGAAATGAGCAAAGCCTCAGCTCGACCTGCATGATTCCAGAACTTAGAGCATTATAGCATAACTGGGACATGTTGATATCAAAAGAAGATAAATAATCTAATATAGGATCTTATATTTGCCATCACAGCCAACCCCACACTTTCTCAATCATTTTATGCATGTGTTGTAGGGTGGGTGTGGAATAAGTGTCCCATGACCACCTCATCGCTTAAAGTTTCTTAAGGAAAGTAAATAGTTCATTTATTCTTTGGCACCATCTTACATGCAACTTGATTTTTCTCTCTAAATTGGCCAAGCACATACAATTACATAACACGGAGCCGTGATACTTGATTTGCGGGCATGATTACTTCATCCAAAAGTTTCAACAAGGATAAGGGAGAATTCGTAAAAGGAAATGCCTAAATCTATTACAACATCACATCCAAGTCTCGATGCCTTTATGTACTACAACTACTAGTGCCAATTACATGAGCACTAAGTTGGAAAACTACAACGTACATCTTTTATTTGATTATATAGTTGGAAGAAATTTATGTAACTCTTCCCTTTCCTTTCCCTTTATCCTTGGTAGCTCTTTTTCTCTTACGAATCGTTATATAGATAGATATCTCCAATTGTTCTTCTTCTTTTAAGTGAACAGTTGTCTTCTATATAGATGACAAATCTTCAACCAAATCTTTCGTCTTCGATTTTACACTGGACTCACCTTCAAATTGCAAAGGTGTTTCTTGCGACGACGATAGATCATCAATCCACTTGAAATAACCATCGTCTCTAGTACAACATAAGAATAAACGACCTATGTATTTTTGTCTTTTTTTTCTACCTCCATACATTTCACAAAGCCCAATCTACATTCTCGACATCGTAACTTTGTTAGGCATTCCAGCAACATGTGCTCGCGACAAATTCCCATTTTTTCCCTGCCGTTCTGAAATAATAAGTGTACTTAAGAAAGAAATCAAAGAAATTCACCCATGTTTCTCGCTAAGACATATAACCTCAATGTCCTGAATAACATTTGATATAAACCAGCCCTTTTAAATCAAAAGTCCTTTATCTGTATAGAAATTAAATACAAACATGGAATCAATTCAGAGAAAGTAGTGCTGATGTACCCAATAGCGGTTGCCAATTTCACCTTTCAACAAGCAAAATGAAAATAGATGCTTCAAATGGATTTGGGGTTAGGTCTCTTCGTGGCTTATGGTGAAATCACTATGCAAAAACGAAATGGATTTTGGGGTTAGGGTTATTCACAGTATGAATTTAGGATTTCCAATTTGAAGATGAACGAACAATGTTAAACTGAAATGGATTTGGGGGATATGGCTACGGTTTTTCCATTTTCTCTCCAGGGAAAGAGTTTTGATTTCAATTGCCATTTCATCTCAGTTCACTCATTCTTTTAATAAGGTTCTATTCAGATGATTTGTCATCCACGTGTGCAAGAGATTGCCATTTTAACAGACAAATCAGCTTCCGTCTTCCATGTAAAAAAGTTCGTGGACAAAATCCATCTAATGGCCGTTTTAGTGAAAACTGAGATAAGTTCAATGGCTATTGGGAAGCATAGTAAAGTTCGGTGGGTAAGCCGTGACGATGGGTAAAGTATAATGGCCAATGAAACAATTAACTCATGAAAAGAGCATATATTGACTCGTAATTGGATAATTTTGTTTTTTGTAAGTCATAAACCCCCAAATAGAAAGAGAACATGGCAAAAAGGGAATGAAAAGAGACCAAAAGCATACAAAATTGTGAAGCTGGGAATCGAAATGCATAAGTGCACAAAGTTGAAGGACCTTGGATAGAATTTATGAGGGGTGTAATTGAAAAAAAAATCAAAATTTGATAACCAAATTGTGCAAGATTAAAGTTGAGGGACCTTGAGTGCAAATTGTTAAAGAACTTGTGTGTAAAAAGAAAAGGAACAAAAAAAGACCAATTCATTTTTTGGTAGAGAATTGGCGCCTAGGCCCCTTTTTTAATTGAAAAAAGAAATGTGAGGATAGTTTTACAAAATCTGGGAACTTGTGTTGCAATTTCTCTTTGTTTTAAGAATTTAAAATCGGCAGCCACATTCAGATTCTTTCTCGTTTCTTTTTCTTTTGATTCTTTTTGGTATTTTGAGGAAAATCATAAAGTGCACAAATGAGAAATATTTGGGGAATTCAAGAGCAATCCGCTATTATCTTCAAGAAATCAACCAAACAAGAGTTTTATCTTTAATCTTGTATTTTCTTCATTATTATGTCATACTTGCAATGTATTGTCTGAAATATTCTCCTTTTTATCATTTGTATAAATTTGGCTAAATATTTATGTTGGGATTTATGGTAGTAGTTTAACCTAACTTTAATTAATTTTAATATTTATTTTTTAATGTTTAAATGATTATTTTCATGTGTATTTATTATTGTATTGAATGTCTTTCATTTATTTGGCCATTAAATTATTAAGTTTAGTGATTTGTACATCGTTCGAGAGAATATTGTACATTTTAGACTAAATAGTAAATACTCTAAGTTCTTGTAGGGTATAGAAATATACTCATAACTTTAGGTGAATCATTGAGCTATTTTCACAAAAAATTAATGCGATTGTTTGATTTTAATTGATATAAAGACATAGTAGGTTAAACAAATCAATTAGGGTTAATTTCCCTCGAGATAGATAATTAACTAAAATTGAAAAATTGGGTCTAACATCATAAATGGGTAATTTGTAGAAAAATTAATTAGGCGACGATTAAACGAAACTATGAACCACAACCACATTTTCCTCCAAAATTCTTAAATGTTTTTGTTTTCTTATTTTGTGGAGTTATAGTTAATTTTCCTTATTTTCAAAATCAAAATATTTATGTGTATTTGTTTTTATTGTTAAAATTAAATTGATTAAAGTTGTGTAATTAAAAATAAACGTTTCTCGAGCAATCGACAACTATAACTCAAAAAGTTTCATTTATTACTTGAACGCAATCCGTACACTTGCAGTTTATACTTTCATAATGAACTTTCAGGTACAGTTGTGGGAGTGGCTAAAGATCAAGAGCGAGTGCTTGATTCCATTTATTTACAAATCAAGAGAATTAGAGTTAAAATGGGAGAAGTTTTCAATTGCTATTGGTTTTATTTAGTTTTTATTTTTTAAATTTATTTTATGTGACGTGGTCGATAAATAATTGTAATACCAAAATATGAGACATTTGTATCATTTTTCTATAGAGGATTATTTACTTGTGACATAGAGCTCTTAACGTTTCCTTTAAGAGTTCAACACGTAATATCATGTGTTCTATGTTTGAGTCATTTTTTTTTTTTACTGTACATTACTTTTGTATTTAGGAAACACGAAATTCTCTACTTCACGAACTAGTATCTTCTGGTGAACTATAGTAATAAACATAAACAACATAATTAATTAAATTTGATTAATTAACGTGTACTTACTTAAATATTAAAGATAAACAAGATAAATACAATTTTAATATGTGATTTACATAATATTAGGATGGTGTTTGGTGGAGATTAAAATTAGATTTTTAGTGGATTGTGATAGAAGTTTTTGAAATGTGTAGCTGAAAGATGTGGGACCCATGAAATATGTGGTTAATATTGATTGTTTGACTTTGACTTAAGTTAAAATTAAATTTTAATCCGACCCAAACAGGAGGTATCTGTGTACCTCAATATAATAAATACATGTGAAAGCTATGGAATTGGTAGCCTTTAATGTAAATAAAAAAAGTACCGTACTTGGTTGAGATCCTAGTCTAGGGGTTGTTGATTTCAAAGAAATTGATAAAAAATAAAAAAAATGTCACATTATTCGGAACACGTTGTGCACTGGCATCAGTGGGCATGTTCTAGGAATAAATAGTTAGGTGGTCAACTGCAGACTTTGTTTACTGTTAAAAGTCTACAAATATTTTTTAAAACTCAATGCTTGATACTTATTATTTTTAAACTATATTTCTCTCTTTTCTTTTCAATTATATATTTTTCAATAAAATAATATTACACGCAAATTTAAAAAAAAAAATCTTATTTTTTAGCCACACATTTTACTATTAAAAAAAAAATGCATTCTTCAATAAAAATATAGGGCTCAAACATTCTACAAGAAAACTAAAAATTTGAGGGGGTAAGAAGTTCCATCTTCTTTTTTTTTTCTTATTTCTTTTTAATAAAATTTCATACTTTATATTTTCTAATACTACTACGATTTTATAGTACTATTTTTTTTTTTAAATTTTAATCGGATCGAATTATTCGTTGGAGTTTCTGATACTATATTAAGATTTGAAATTTCATCTTAAAATGTTGACTATTAAGCGCTTGTGTTGATAACTTTTATTTGTGGAAAATAGAGTTTTGAATAATTATTTTTAGGAGAATATGTTGTTAAAAAGTATGGAAAAAGTTTGAGTTTATGTGCAAAATATTTTGCCCATGTTTGATAACTATTATTTGAGGAAAATTGAGTTTTGAATAGTGATTGTTAGGAAAATGTGAGATTAAAAAGTAGGAAAAAACTTTGGGTTAACATGTATAATATTTTATTGTGTGAATGTGAGGTTGAAAATGAGTATGTAGAAAAAAAGTTTGAAAATAATGATTGTCAAACATGGGCTAAGAAGAATAATTCAAATCTTTATATGTTGATTTGTATTTTTATATTTGTTCGATATGTGATTTACCCTTTAACAATTATAGTAGCTATAAGAAGATAAGATGATAAAATTAGCAATGATTGAGAAAGAATAAACTAGTAGTACATTCAACAAGATTTTATATTAGAAGAACTCAAAGGGGGAAAGAACTCTTAAACAAGCAAGAATAATGCGATCCATATGAATTTGATCTTTGTGCGAATGAAATTGAATTTTGTTACTATGGGAATTAGTATGGTAATTGGTAAGTCCAAATTTAGAGAAAAATAAGAATAACAAATCACAATGAAATGAAATGTGATGATAATAGTGGAATATTTGAAAACATTAGTTCTTCCAATTATAATCGGGTTATAAGAACCATGTATAACTATTGGGTTGCTCCCCACTTACCCTTCTTAGCTTCCTCTTTTAGTAGTCGAAAATACGAAAAAGTTACATAAAAATATGAAAAATGATCAATTTTCGAATAATGTACAGTTGAGAATTAGTATGAGAGAGAAATGATTCTCAATGAATTAAAATAAAAAAAGGGCTTAATCTTTTTTTTTTTAATTCGATGTGCATCTAAATTGAAAGATTAAGAATCTGAAAACTAAAAGAAATTGGTTGTGGACTCAAGCAATCCAAAGATCAAATTTAGGGTACTGCCACTGAAAATTTCTCTAAATTTAGGGTAAATCCCTCTAAGGGTCCCCAACCTCCTTTTGTGGCTCTAGGTCAATCCATATCCTCAAAACGTTTTAAAATTGTGTCCGCGTTATCCCTCTATTAGAATGTTAAAAGAACACGCACTAGGCATGTGATAAATTATGATTGGTATGTCCAAAAATAACTTTCCTCCACTTTGAAGATCTTTTTGGCAGACATAAACTCAAGAAGAAAATTTTACATTTCTACACAACATAGCAGAAGACAACTTATCTACTTAATAGTTCAAGTGAAGGAAAATGGTTTTTGGACAATTATACCCATAAGTCATGATGTGAATCCAACCAAAAATTGATCTTGGGAACCTACGAACAAGATGGAACAAATCCAAGAAAGCTAGAAATCACGTCGGCAAATATCAACCCGACCCGTTGTTCGACCTGTATCAAGAACCGAGATTACGCGTAAGAAATTCGACATGTTGATTGCCCAGAACAAGAACCGTGAAGTGGGAACGACACAAAAGGATTGCGAAATATTTTGATAAGTTCAAGTTAGAACTTTAAACCCGCAAGAACATGAAGGAATAAAACTCTCAAATTTAATTTAACTCTCAAATAATCAAAGTCCGCCTTCAATGAATAGTAATAGATGATATTTATATGAAACTATGAAAAAC
>CAIGRT010122796.1:0-10121 GCA_903798405.1 Fraxinus platypoda | reverse complement strand
GACAAACGTGGGGACGTTACGACCGTAGAAGTCGTCCATCCGAGGAACCAAAGCAGTGATGCAGAGGGTAAAGGTTGGTGTCAAAAGTGACATGCAGGAGGTTGCAACGGGAAAAGGTGTATGGAGCACTGTGGACACCCTTCCATCGAGGGGATGGTGCCACAAGAAGAAAGAACATTCAAACTCATTGACAGGGAGGAAAATACAAAGCGCGAGTTGCATGAAGGAAAGCCAAACACGTTCCACTACGAGGACGTTAGCGAATTTGGTGGGAGAGAGTGTAACGGATCGCAAGGTGATAGCTTGAGATCTAGCATGACACAGGGATGTCATGGCACTAAGTGAAAAAATGAAGTAGACCTATGGTTAATTAGGTCTAAGCTTCAAAGGTACATGGTGATGCCGGTGTCACCTAAAATGGTGGGGAAATGATTGATGTCCATGGTGGTAGGTTCGTGTCCATGTCATGCCTGGGAAATTCGGGTGTGCAGGCAGGCATGGCATCACAGCTACAACGCAGGCAGATTGCAGGCAGCACCCAGGACGCGATCAGGACATGGCCAGATACAGACTGCAGTTACGGCACAACGCAAGCAGCACAGCAACACACAGATTGCGAGCTGCATGACATGAGCTGACATGGGCATGACATGGGAAATTTTTCCAACACACCGGGTGGTTTTCTAGGGAGAAATATATGGGCTGGAAGCTGGATATTTTGGGACTTCTAGTTCAAGTTGGTGACTTATGCCTGTTGAAGAGATCTTTGGCAAGGAAGAAGTAAAAGCCAAGTTTACCACTATGAAAGGGACATGTTTAGTGCATGTGGGAATTGTAGAGACTTGCCACTTGCATGAAGAAAATTCTAACTTTGCTTTCTCTTGATCTTAGGAGGTTTAAGGCAACTGCATCCAATGAAAACCCTTGGATGAAGATTGATCTTGGCCATTGGTTCCAAGACACTGCTAGGATTTTGTCTATAAATAGAGAGTTAGTCTCATTTGTAAAGATATGTAGAATTCATGGGATTAAAGTGATTTCTATAAAGAGAGTTTTTCCCCAAATCTTACTTATTTCCATATTTTCTTTACTTCAAATGTCATACTCAAAGTTGTAGTAATTTAGCCTACTTGGTTAGATTATTCAGGCGTATTGAAAGGCTGACTTAATGTTTTCTCGTGAGGGACGAGAATTGTGAACGTTAAGGCCGCACGGTGTCTAGTTGTTCTAGTGTAAGAAAATTAGCCCCGTGACACACGCGTTCCTTTTTTGGGAGGGTGGTGGAGATTCTTCGAATCGGCGACGATAGTAGTTGTGTAGTGGTGATGGTGGCATCAGCGGGTTTGGGGATTTTTTTTGGTAGGAATAATGGTTGTGGTGTGTTAGAGATGAAGAATGTGGTGTATTTGAAGAAGTAGTGGTGGTGATTATCGGTACTAACAGTGGTCGTGGTACGATGGTGGTGGTGCTGGTATTGATGATGATGGTGAGATGATAGTGGTAATGACAATGGTGGTGGTAGTGGCGGTACAAGTGGTGGTGGTGGTGGTGGTGGTGCTGCAATAGTGGTTGTTCTAGTGGTGATGAGATGGCACGGCTTTGTGTTGGTAGCTGTGGTGGTGGATTAGGGTAGGGTGGGGAGGTGAGATAAAGAGTTTTTGTTACCAATTATTTTGGTTATTGTAACTAATAAATTGGTTAATTTGTGACCAATAAATAATACATTATCGATAAAATAGATAATTTGTAACTAATAACGAACACATGACTTAAAAAAATGTAAGATTGCGACTAAATTTATAATTGTGACTCACTGTTTGTTAAGTTGTGATCAATTAATTTGATAATTTATAATCATGAAACAAGTTGTGATCTATAAACTCATGATTTGTGACCAAGAAATAATACGTGACCTATTAATTTAATAATTTATGATCGTGAAATAAGTTGTAACGTATAAAATTCGTGATTTGCGATCAAAAAATAACGTGACATATTAATTTGATAAATTGTGAACGATAAATAAGTTGTGATTTGTGACTGCGGCGTTTTGTGATTGTGGCTAGTATGTAACTGTGGCTATAAATTGTATAGTGTTTTGATCCTAATATATTTAATTAATAAAATATTTAGGCCCCGTTCGGGAGAGATTAAAAGTCAATTAAAATTGAAAATATGATCGTTATTGGGTCTCACTCGTCTAATAAAAGTCAACAATAACGACTATATTTTTAATTTTAATCCCTCCCATACAAGCTCTTAAACGTGTTTGGCCAATATAAGCACTTAAAACTACTTCGAGCCCTTGTTCGTGTTCGTGTTCGTGGGAATTAAAATTAAATTTTTAATTGATTATTATAAAAGTCAATAAAATGTGACATTGAATAGCCATGATTCCCATATAATATTTGACTTTGATTTAGATCCCACCGAACAAAGGCTTAATTTTTATTTAATCTCGTTTCTCAATCGAACCTGCTCCTACAAATTTATGTCAAAATGAGAGGAACGTTGAATTAGGGGTATTATAAGTAGCTTAATTTTTTAAAAATATATATATATATATATCTTCGGTTCCGTTTGATAGGCATAGTTGGAAAGGAATTCCAATTCCATGTTAGTTGGAAAATAAAAATTCATCAAACCCATAAAAATTTCGTTTTCCATGAAAACAAAGAAAATGCAACTTAAAATGGCTGTACCTTGAAATCCGATTTTCATTTCCACGTTGCAATCAAACGGTCAAAGTGAAATTCATTTTCCTTGAATGTGACATTTTCCATGGAATTCGTTGCAATCAAACAATGTCTTACTTATTTTTTACTATAATAAAATTATTTATTTTTACATATTTTCTTATGTATTTACTTTTTATCTATAACATATTCAAATAACTTATTTTTCTTTTGTTTTTTAGTAAATTTTTACTCAAAATTATAAGCGTGGAATTTAAAATCAATTTTTTATTCGTGCATTTCAACTTAATTAATTTTTATCCGATTTAAAATTCGATCATGCTAGTGGTACATCGGGCATTACATCGGGGGTTACACCCCCCTCACATGGGGGGTGGGGTTCACTCGAATAAAAAAACATTATTTCAGTGGATCCCACTCCCCATATGAGGGGGATATAACCCTTGATGTACAAATTTTGATGTACAACCATCATTATCCTTTAAAATTATGATTTTAACAAGGCAGGCAAGAGAATATTCTAGATTGTATTAGGGCAATAATATCAAATTCTGCAAAAGGAAGCCCCTGTAAAATAAAATAAAAAGTTGGAACATGCGCGTAAATTCGTTCTGTTCCCCGCACCACCATTTCTCCAGGTTTCATTCTCCTTCAGATCTCCTCTGCAATTTCTCGATTCATTCTCTATACTGTGTTCCGATAATCATTACTAAATCCCAACAATACAGTACTCATGAAGGAAGGATTGGTAGAAGATGCTAACAACAAGGCGGCTATGGCGGCTTCAGTGAGTGATGCTCTGCTATTAGCAACGATGTGCATTGTTGGCCTCCCGGTTGATGTTCATGTCAAAGATGGCTCTGTCTATTCTGGAATCTTTCACACCGCGTCTGTTGACAATGACTATGGTATCATGGAATTTATTGTTATGCTTTTTTGCATGTTCTATCCGTGTTTCTTTGATTTATAGAATATATTTCCGAGTATCGTTCATTGTGTCGTATCTTTTCTGGATTTTGGGTAGATGGGTTTTCGTTGTTTTGCTCGATTTGTATTTCAGTTGGGTATCTGGGGTATTGGTTCAATTTGCCTTGTTTTCATATCAAATTGAGTTACTTCTTCTCATTGGATTTGAGAAGTCGGGATTTTGAGTTTTTGAATTCCATTTTTTTGAGTTCTGTAGATACATTAACAATTGCTAATAAAAATGTTTATATAGTACAACGGAATGAAAGTGTAATGATAGATACTGAAGAAAACTTTGATAATTTTTTTATTGATTGATTGATTTGTATTTTGTCTAGCTATTGTCCTGAAGAAAGCGAGGATGATTAAGAAGGGGAATCGAGGTACCAATGTAATGAATGGAAGTTTGATAGAGACACTTATAGTTCAATCAGAAGATCTTGTACAAGTTGTTGCAAAGGCACGTAGCTTTTGGTTTTTTCATATTTGGAAGTTCAAATAAACGCGATGATTTGATGTCTGATGAGAGTTTTCTGTAATAAATTTTGGTATATGTTTAGGGAGTTCCTCTTCCTGCAAATGGAATTACCGGATACGGAGGGGGTGATAGTGTAGAGGATATTGCAGACATCAATGAAGGCTTAAAGAGAGAGGTGAAAGCGAAAGAACCGAATGAGTCGAATGGGGATAAAAGCCACAGAAGTCAAACAAGGTAAAATGTCTATAACACTTCTCTCAGCCAATATTATTTGGCAACTCAAGATTCATCTTCATCTATGGAATAGGAGATTTTTGGGGTGGGACTATTAAGTATTTAAAAAAATTCTGCACACAAAAATAATCTTAAAAAATCATCCAATATTGATTACATATAGATTTCAGTAAGATGCTTTGGACCTTTTAATTTGTTGCTTCAGAAATTAGTTTCTGGGGGCCATCCTGATAAATAGAGAAGTTGTGGAGTATAAAGTCTTAAGATACCCTTTACATGCAGGTCTTCTGCCAAAAAGGAGAATGGTTTTGATTGCATTTCTACAGCTAAGAAGGCAAATGTCGCAGCCAATTCTGCAAGA
Organism: Fraxinus platypoda; assembly: GCA_903798405.1. Classification (NCBI taxonomy): domain Eukaryota; kingdom Viridiplantae; phylum Streptophyta; class Magnoliopsida; order Lamiales; family Oleaceae; genus Fraxinus; species Fraxinus platypoda. The sequence goes on along the minus strand of CAIGRT010122796.1, from coordinate 5,386 downwards.
GATTTTTCAGAGGTGAATAGTATTAAAGTAAAAAATGGTGAACATCCCCGCTGATAAGAAATATGCACGGCTACTGTTTTGTAAAATGGAACGAAATATGCAATTTGTTCCATTTTGTCAATTTGTGCCTGAGCATTTTTTTAATTTCCTGCTGCATATCATTAGAATCACTTTCAACTCTGAGGTGGTTGGATTAATATTTTACCAATCTTTTGCTGATGCAGAAACAAGAAGTACTCGCTGTTTCAGTTGATGGAAGGTAGAGATTACCATTAAAATTGCTTTTCTTCTTCTCTAAAATTCTCTGTTGCATATCCATTAGTTTTGGCATGTCTTCATGTTTTGGCATTTTGTTGGCTTTATTTCCTCCAAGCTTGATGTCGAATGCAGGGCCAAACCCTCATTAATGAATTTTCCATGAAGAATAACTGATATTCTGCTGATGTTGTACAAAAATTGCTACTAGTGATCGTGTTTCAGCCTTTTTAGGTGGTTATTATTATTATAGTGGACAATCAGTATTCACCCAGTTCTTTGCAATCTACCTGTTTATGGCTGTTCTTTTAAAGAATCATTTTTATTGCTTGTCTTTTTTCTTTTTCCTTCTTCGTCTTTTCTACTTTTTTTGGTTTTCGATATTAATCTTAGTAAGTTTATTATCTCATCAACACATTCTATTAATTATTAATGACAGGCAGGTTGGGGATGGCTCACAGGACAAACAAAGGGATTGCAGGGATAAGGAGTTTCTAGATGAGAAAACTGTATGTTGGTATCAACATAAGCTCAATGCATTTGGTAAAAGTTGTTTTCTTCTATCTTTATTCTACTAGATTGACATAATTTAATGTCTCTCTACTTTGCAGAGCCATGAAGTTCGAGGCTTAAGCAGTAAGTCTCACTTGTGTTCTTATTGGTTGAAATAATTTGATAAAATACCATCTCATCGAACATCTTCCATGGTAGGAAGTGGATTTTTAGTGTTGTGCATATATTTTTTTCATACATGCATTTTTCTGCTGTACGCTGGGGCAATTGGGGCATTGGAGCTTGATGGCTCAGCAAGATGAGCATGGCTCTGACTTGGAACTAAAATTGTTGCTGGACAGGAAAGATAATAAGTAGCTGGCTGTTTATGTTTCTTGTCGGCCAAAATTTTGAGAAGTGTTTGGTGCTTGTAATAGATGGGTTTGTTTTCAGTAGAGCAGTGAAGACATTTCTGGCATGTTAAGGGAGATGTAACTATGTAAGCAGCACATTTGAATGATGTTTTAGGGACTTTAGGAGCGTTCAAGTGTTTAGGATTAGATTTCAAGAGAAGTTGATACGGAAGTTTTACAGTGAAACAAAACTCAAACATCTTGTTGATGAATTTGAAGGATGACACTGCAGAATTAATATGAGCGAACAATGATGGCCCATTGACCCCCACAATTTTTCAGGCATTACAATTTATGACTAGGGTTGGAATTGCATAGTAAAGTCAATGCGATAGTAAATTCATTCATGATAGTAAATTCTTTCCTTCTTGTTCATGATAGTAAATTCATTCATGTTCCTGTTCCTACCTTTCCTACTACTTTGACTGGGTTAGACTGTGAGTTTCTATTTAGTGGATGCTTCTTCTTCTTCTTCTTCTTTTTCTTTTTATCTAGTTATTCTCCGTGTATGTAATTGTAGTTGTTTGCATATAGTAGGTGTTTGTGAACAATCAACTGCTGCTGAGAGCATGCCTGATGAAACAAATATGCAAAGAGCACCAACAGTAGTATCTTCTGCTTGTCCTGCAGCACTTGATTATGAGATGCAAGAGAGGCCCAGTTTAGAGGAGACACCGTATTCTGAAGTTCCTGCATCTGGTGTTTCTGTAGCTGTCACACCCACTGTGGATATTGCTTCGGAATCACTTCTCAGTTCATCCTCGACTTCCACTCGATCAGTGCCTCCAATTCTTTCAAGTTTTAATAGAACTGCTAAGGTAACTGGAATTTTAGACCTTAGAAATTTTAGCTAACGTATCTTATGATAACCATTTTTTTTAAATTAATGAGGATGGAAAACCGTAAGGATGGGCCCAAATGACTATAGTAAGGCTTTATTGAGTTCAGCTGAGAATCAGGACTTCGAACCACATAAATTTTTGATAACCTTACTCAACATTTTTGTGGTGTTTGGGATAAGCTTCACTCTGTTGCTAGACTGTCAATATTTGCACAAGTTTTGAGTATCAGTCTTTGTTGGATTGTTTTTTGGAAAATATAGTAAGAACTTGAACTTAATTAGACCTGAGAAAAACCTCTGTTCTATACTTCTATTTGATGGATAATAATTGTCATAAATGCCAGACAAGCTTTAGAAGATTGTTCAATAAAGAAGCTTCATGATACAGTTTCTTTTTTCTGTAGGAATCTAAGCTCAATCCTGGAGCAAAAATATTTTCTCCATCGCTGTTGCACCATAGATCAGTGACTCCTCCAGTGGTGCCAACAGGAGCAAACGTTGCTTATTTATCAGACCACCACGTCATGGTACCAATTGCTGCTACACAACAAGAAGTTGACATCAGTTCATTTGCTCCTCGTTCTTCTGTTCCTATGAAGTTTGTTCAATGCGGTAATGTGGTAATTGGAAATAGTGGCACCGAAACACCATATGTTCAGCCGGTATGTTTGCCCTTATGATAATGCATATAATTATTCTAATTGAGTGACAGGTTTTACTTTCCTGTTGTCACGAGAACGTGAAATATAAAATGATTAGCACCTTCATGTGCTGAACTCTTACTGACTAATGTGTTCTTAGATCTCTCTCTATTTCATTCTTACACTCTGATGTATTTGTTTTAAATTATTTAAGACATCCCTTTTTATAGGGATTTGGGTGGGGTTAGATGAGAGGGAGTGGGGTTGTGGCTTTCAACTGTTGGAGCAATGTTATGTTGCCCAAAATCAAACAGCAGAAAAGAGAGCAAGGATGTGAATTTGTTGCTCATGATTATATGTGGTTGTTCCAGTCTGCGCTGAAAGCTGTTGTCCTAAAATACTTTCTGCTACTCATAATTCTTAGTACATTTTTCTTTTTTTGTGTAGTTCATTGGGCAAGTGGTAAGCCGGATGCAGCCTGTTAGGCCTGCCTATGTGCATCCTAATCCTCAGAATGTATGTTCTACGGTCATTTACACTCCATTTCATGCATTATTGTTGTATTGCTATATAAATGTTTTGCAACACGATAGCTGATGTGTTAATTAATTGATGCTACCAGGTTATGCTTGGACGAGTGGGGCCTCTTGTCTGTATGTATCCCATTTCTAATGTAAGATACAACACCATATGTGTCTGTTTTTCTTGTCAACTGATCTCATATGAGCATGTCAAGGAAAAATTTCATGCCTTTTGCATATGGAAGTTAAACATGCCATCAGGGAAGATACTGCAAGATATGTCTTTAACAATTGCGTTTCCAATTGCTTGTTCAGTTCAGTTGTTCAAATTTGCCTTTGTTTTTAGTTGGAACTTGCTTCCGTCTCTTTCTTGTTATCATTTGTTTTCAAACTTATCCGTTTCTATTTTCATTGTTCATTTGATCCGCACCCGTGAGATTTCCTTATTGTTTCTTTTTTATGCTTGTTTAAGGATTTCGTTCCGGGTGCAGCAGGGTTCTCTCAAGCAACTATGCGGCCTCTCTTGACTCCACATCATCTTCCCAAGCACCAAGGTTTGTTGTGAATAATTTCAGCCCACTATATGAACCTGGGTTGGATTCAATTTTATTTTTTTTTCAATTTTATGCACATAAAAGGTTGGTGGCTCATTGTTTCCCAGAGTTTCGATGTTTAAGCGTTCTTTTTATTGGCTACTAGTGAGAGGATGATGTTCGTTTTTCAATTAATGGGTGAACTATAAAATGCCACTGATAAGGTTCCAGCTGCAGTTTATGAACAATACCAGAACTAGAAAATAAGTGTTGTATTTGATTGATGAAACTAGGGAAAATTACAGAATTGGAAAAGAAACCATAGCCATTCGAGAGGGCCAAAACTCTCCTAAAGGTCTCCCTTCTCCTTCTACTCACTCAATAAAAGCCTGTTCTATTGCTAACTTCTACCTTTATTTATAGCTATAATCTAACTAAGTCTAGTCATCTCCCCCTCTTTACCAGATTCTGTTATGTAATCCATCCTTCTTCTGAGTCCTTCTAGAATAGGTGAGGCATATTAGAGGGCTATCAGTCACTTTATATGCTGTAATAAAATTCTGAAAGTATTAGTACTTATTCCTAAAATGAGTTGAAATTGGAACTTGGGAGATCATTGATTAGAATTAGACACTTGATCTGCATGAGGAAAATTGCTCAAGTTCCCTTGTTTTATGAGAATCCAATGTTCTGATATTGTTGCCTTATTGAAGTTAATAATTGTGTTGCCTCTAGTGTACATTTGTGGACGGTGTGACTGCGTTCTGTTAGTTGTTGATATGAAAATTCAGTTGAAATAAAATACATGCGGCTAAATAGTTGTGAAGATGAGCGGGTGATGGCCTTGGTTTGCTTCCTAGTCATTGGGCAATTGCTCAGGCTGCTGGTCTCAAAATACTTTATTTTCAGTTTAAAAGTTAGTATCTGAGTTGGGTCGATTTCTTGCACAGCATAGATGCTTTTTCTTTTCTTTTTCTGTCGCATTGATCTATTCTTTATGTATCGTTNTCGTTGCATGTATTTGCTTGTGTGTACTTCAATATTAAGTTATTAGTTATTACCCACAAATGCACAGCACATGAATATCGGCACCAGAATCACTATAAGAATTCAAAGTGTTGTTGGAACATTCATGGCATTTTTAACCAAAAACGAGTCTTTTTACAGGAAGTGCTACGGCTCAGGCACTGCAGCTATACATGAATCCTCCAGTTATAGCAAGCGGACAACAGCCATTTGCAATGCCAAGCCCCATGCCCGTTTCACAACCTTACTTCCCTGTAATACAACACATTCCAGTTCCAAGATCTACTGGTTTCTTCGGCACCAAATTTGCTTAGATAAGTTTGCATTTGCTTTCTGAAAGTGGCGCTGGTAATTTCTTTGACACGTGCAAAAGTTTTGGTTTATAGTTGTCTTTCTTGTTCCACTCCATTTTACGCAGTTTTCCCTTATTTTCTGTTATCCTTGTCGTTTTTTTTCTATGCGAGCATTGAACGTTGTAAAGTGAGGCTACAGAGAGATGTTCTATTGGTTTTGTGGAGGTGTTGGGTTATATTTATGTTGCAGTATACTGAGGTTGTTTGGAAGTACAGTTATTTTATATAATCTCACTACGATTAGAATTTCATGATTGCGGTATACTGAGTTTATTTGGTGTTACAGTTATTTTATACGATATAATCTCACG
>CAIGRT010122762.1:0-10540 GCA_903798405.1 Fraxinus platypoda | reverse complement strand
GGGGGGGGGGGGGGGGGGGCAAACTCCATGCAATAGGATAGTGAAGACGTGTTGTGCAAGATTTGTAACTTGTAGCATTCTTGGACTTGGTTTGTTATTGTTATGATTTTAAGGGAATCAGCTTGTGCTGAAAAAATAATTCAGTTAATGGTTGGTAAATTTTTGTTTCAGGACGGCTGTATATGTTTCAGAATCAAGATTTTGGTGCTCAGTAAATAAAAATTATTTATTGTTGTGCAAGTATACAATTGCTAAAAAGATAATTATATTCATTACAAATTTTATCAATATACCATATTTTAATTATAATGAAGGTTCCATCTTTGCTCATTTTTATGCTTATGCTCTCAACTCTTTTCGTCCATTTTTATATTTAACCTTAAAAATTAATTATCACATCTTGTCTCTATTGACGCATCTGTACAAAATCTTCTATTATAATTGAAAAATATTTTATCAATCTTTTTATATTTGTTGTTTAATTTGCTTATTTGAACGTAAATAACCTTTTTTTTTACTCTCCCATATGGAATTTTTTGGCTGTTATCAGATACAAAATATGCTAATTAATAGATGTTGTAAACAAAATTATGATAAAAATGTTGAGAACATAAATGCAAAAAGCAAGGTCAAATAAATTCAATTTAATCCACTCTTTGGTAATGATTAAAATATATTATTAGTAGATTTTGATAAAATGAAAAGAAAAAAATGAACATAGTTTACATGTTGAACAATATTGAGCCCCTATTTGGTGGGAATAAAATTATATTTTTAGTAAATTTTGATAAAAGTTGATTAAATGTATGGTTGAAAAATTTTGGAATTCATGAAATATGTGATTAAAAATGATGGTTGACTTTGATTTAGATTAAAATCTGAATTTTAATCGGTACCAAATATGGACTAAATATGGTGCAAATAACAAAAAGTGGGGTGTGATTATAATCATCCTTACTAAAGTGGACATTGATTATAATAACATTCTTTCATATTATTATTTTCCTTAGTTTATTTGTATAACAATATATAGCCCCTGTTTGACACCCGTTAATTTCTCTTTCTCATTCTCATTCTTCATTTTAACCACACATTCTCCAAATAAAATAATATTACACACAAATTAAAAAAATTTTATCACTTTTTCACCACACATTCTCACATCAATCACTATTCCAAAATTTCTATTCTACTCAAAATTAGATTCAAACACAAGCATAATAACATATATATATATATATATATATATATTTTATTTTTTTTATTTTTTTATTTTTTTATAAATGTATAGTTAAAAAAGAAGAAAAAGTTTTGGGTGTGTGATTGATAAGAAGATAAAGAAATATGAATTCTAATTCTAATGGGAGTCAAACATGGGGCTAAAATAACTTGTTCATTATTTGATAATATAAGTTAAGCTCTAAAATCAATCACATGTTGGGCCTTAGTGGATGATACAAAAGATGAAAATAAAATGGAACATTGACACAGATAAAATCATATAAGGCACAGTATGCACACTTAAAAAAGAGCCACATTACACGTTACAACTCACGGGGGTGATCGATCAACCATTCTTGGGATTGATCAACCATTCTTGGAATCGATCAATCAACCACTCTTGGAGTCAGTCGGCCAACTAGGGTGTGGTTGGATTCACTTTAATTGGTATCTTGTGTGTTGTTTCTAGAGTTCCACGTGTTAATTTAATTATATAACAATAAGATATATTTGCATCCCATTCATTGAGATTTTTGGGATGAAGCTGCATGCTCTCCAATACTCTTCAGATAGGGCTAGGAACGCCTTAGGTCAGGTTTGAACCCAACCCAACGCAACCACCAAATCGAAAGTTCAAGTTAGGTGAAATCTTAACTCGAAACTGAATTGAAATAAAATAGAAATTGACCCAAATCAACCTGAGTCGATTTCAAGTTATTTAACCTATGAATCAAATTTATTTATTTTGAAATCTCGACCTGACTTCCCACGAAACCAATTGGGTTGGGTCGATTTCGCGGATAATGTACCCACCCCTATCTTCAAATGAGAGACATGTGGACACCAACCACCTGCCTATAAATACAACCCCAAAGGTATCAAAAGGACTAATTAACTTTTTCTGAAACATTTACTTACGTACAAATTCACTTATATTATTACCTTCTCTAAAAACTTATTTTTCATCGAAAGCAAAGCAAAGAGATAGCAACTTCATTTTGCGGGTAGTTCAGCCGTGAAAATGATCTTAGCATTTATTCCTCTCTATAACGGATAATAGATGAGATAACGATGCAAAAGATTGATGATGCTTTGTTGAGAAATAAAGATGGACCTATATTGATAGTCATGGAAATAGACCCTTTTACTCCCGAAATTAAGGTTGTCCCTCTACCAAAAGGATTCAAATAGCCAATGATAGAAGCATATCATGAACTCATAGATACTCTCAACTAAAAGGAAGACAACCATATGTTTGTTGCAAGTCATCCAAGAATAGGACGTGATATTATAGGACTACTTAACCTGGTTCAGTAGAGCCAGTGTCATGAAAATATTATTTGTTTATAATATCACAAGTGTACGATTCATTAACAAATAGTAAATTGAATTTTAAGTTCAAGTATCGTACACACATAGATTATATTGTTTTATATTCAAATCAACTTTGCCTTAACCGAAATAATGAAAATTTGTGATTTTTCTATAACTAAATTGTGACTGAATAATATACCAATGAATGCAAGACCTAATTTAACTAAAATCAATGCAAGTTTGATGGAAATATGTTGATGAAAAATACACTAGGATCCCGAATTCCCTTATATCAATTCTCATTATATCCGAACCTTACAATTTGACAACACATTCAATTATGAATATCAATATTACTAAACTATTTAACAATCTCTCTAGAGTATAATTAAACATATCATCACATGTGACCCAATCATATTTCTATGACAGATGTGATCATACAAGAATGCATTAAGGATTTATGAATACTTAATGATCACGTAGAGTATAGATGTATATTTATATCCCGTATCGGACTTTACGACAATTGACACTATGTCTAATTTATTTTCAATCTTTCGAACGTAAAACAAGTCACAATATTCATACAATCATTGTGCACATAATTGTAGAGAAGAATTAAACCGTGAAAATCGTTCAATAATTGAAAATGTGCTTTAAATATAAAATCAAGAGTAAAAGGTTTATGATACAAGATTCATCGTGAACGTAGTACAAAAACTACTTTAGCCTAACATGTTGATGGAAAGAAAACAAAAGAAATAAAGATAACTCATCAATCAGAATTCTTAGATAACTTGGATTCGATCTTGTTTAGTTCTTTGCCTCTTCAAATAATGAGTTGTTCAACCCTAATTTAGAGTTGATAAGTTGTATTTATATCCTTCCAAAAAGTCTCCATAAACTCTCCAAAAGTCCAAAGGTAAGCCCAAAAGGAAGTTTCCTTGTTATAATAGAATTCAAAAGGGAAAAAAAATCTGGCTATGCGAAAATTGGGCGATCGACCAAGCCATACTTTTGGCTTCTGTTTTGGTTTCACACGGCCGGGCGATCGCCCAGTCTAAACAATTGGATGGTCGCCCAGTTGTGTAAACCTTTCCGAAAATGTACTTTGGTCTCTTTTCTTCATTCTCTCCTCGATTTTGATCCTCCACTTTTCATTCCGCCTATTTTGGTCCTTCAAATTTTATTTACATGTGTATTAGTCTCCAAACTTCCATCTAATAATTGATTTGTCCTTTTTTTCCAATTGCATAGAAAACGGGTCCAACACTGAAATAAAAGAAAATTAACATAAGTTAGCTAGAAATCAACATTTTTATGATATAAACGTTTAGTAATATGGCCCGGATAAGTGTACAAAACGTATTTATCAAACATCCTGAAACTAAAATATTTGTTTTTCCTCGAACAAAACAAAACTTAAGCATAAACCATATTTCTATTCTAAGCAAATCACAAATAACAAACTCAACATTGAATTGTTTCCCGTATGCCTCGGGTTCAAATTTAAGTAACACTTTAGAAATATCCAAACAATATCAAGAATACATTTTTTACTTATTTGATGCTTGTCTTAGTGTGTGTGTGTGTGTGTGTGTGTGTGTGTGTGAGAGATTAGCCAACATTGAACTTATACCCATGCTAGAACACACCTAATCAAGTGTTGTTGATGTACTCATAATCTCAATCCTCTTATGGTCAGTTTTTTTCTCTCACACCTTTTATGCAAAATCACTCCTTATACTTCTCTCCAACCTCGAGGTATTTCTAGCATACGTGAGTTCCTAAGAATCATTATGATGCATTTTTTTTCACACAAGTGATAAGAATTAGATACTTGTAAATCTAGAATGAAGATAGTAAGTATTTCTCAAAGTCACATCACCAGTCTCTAGAGTTCAATTCTCGAAGTCCTTATCGGACACCTCTCACTTTTAATAGTCTAAATCCATTTTTCTTTCTTTCACGGTGAATATATATTGATTGTTGCTTTTTTGATATCTTATATGCTAGATTTTTCTCCATTAAGCTTTCTGAATGACCCTTGTAGCGAGCTTTAGGTCGATGATTCTCAAGTCAGATGACCATAGAGCACCAAGTTTTAAATACCCTAGCAGACTTAATCACTCGAATCACAAATGCTATGAAGAGGAATATAAGATGTATTATATTTTCTTTTGACATGGGATTTGAATTTTAAAATTGGTCAATGCCCGTTCTAAATTCCTTAACTCAAACTCCTTCAACCAATGATGGGATGCCAGAACTCCGAACTATCAAACTTCTATGAACACAAGCACTAATCTTCCCATCCCAAACTGCTAAGTTTGGTTTCTATATTAAAGATTTAGGAATTCATTCAAGCCTAGGTCAACAACATCAACCGTTAAATCAGTATAATCAAGTCATGCCCCAACATAAGCGTGAGTAAATAATGGTTCTATGCTCAAATAATTAAGTCTAACATGAATAAGTACTCAAGTAAAAGCACGTGTTATGGTGTTGTCTAGTATTTTAGCTAAAGGTGTACTCAATTCAAACAAATATCATCATAGGCGGCAAGTCTTTCAACGATATACTAGATACAATTTTTAAGGGTTTTCAAATTAAAATAGTTTTACAAATTTGATAAGCGGTTGAAAAGTAAGAGATAAAGATCCTATGTATCATAATACTTACCCTCCCAAAATAAAAATATTACATTGTCCCCAATATAAAAGCAAAAATAATTAAAATAAAGGAGTAAAATATCAAAAAAAACTCCCCGGGGGTAGATATGAATAAGTAGAAGAATCTAGCTCGTTTGGCTGGCTAGCGAAAGTGGTGGGCCTCGATGAGTCGAAGGTCCTTGATATCTGGGCAACTTTGCTGTCAATCATCTCCTAAAATGTAACATCTGATTGTGCACTTGATTGTATGCAAAAGTGACAATTCATTGATCATGTCTCGTTCTGTCATCACTTTGCTAGAATCTATGTACCAGGCTACTCAATCTTTGCAGCTCTCTCTGCATGTCTACCTACGTCCGCTACATCGTCAATAACATATTACACATGCTATCCACTGATCTACCAAGCTCCTCTTGAGTCACCTGGACCTGAGATAGTTGTCTATTATGGTTAGTCTCGACTTTAGGGACGAGCTGTGTGATGGTGGAGGTGTCTGTTGAGATCCTGTGCTCTCTCTGTTCATCTTAGTATGGCTTTTTAATTTTCAATTGTCTTTGTGTTGATTGAGACATCTGGATCAACAATTTCTTATTTTGGCAAAAGTGGTACCCCGGCTGTCAAGCAAATCCCACTTATCAGGCATGGGAACATGATACTCCAGTGGGGATCGATCAATGTTGCCAACCCCGTATAAATGTATAGATGTGGGATCCCAAGTCAATTTTCTACACTCTTGCCAAATGATAAAGCAGTCGGCCTTTCTTTATTAAACCTTGTCCACTAGGACGTAGGATAAATGTTAGCACAGAAGAAGATGTGCAAGATTCTTAACTCGGAGTCAACTTGTTATGCATGAAACGAAATTTACGAAGTGGCCAACCAACATCTATGCCGTATAAAAATCAAGTTACTAATGCCATGTCTACCTCACTTGGTAGGGGCTCCACATGAGTATGGTATAAGTGTTATATCCTAGATCCAATCAATTTTGGTAGTAAACACTTTAATATGATTAATTCATTTTTATTTTTGGCGAATCTGCTATTTAATTGAATAAATATTCTACTAAGGGGGTGTTTGATGCACATTTTTGAGAAAAGAATGCATTTTATGATGTGATGTGATGAAAAATATGTGTGGTTGAAAATGAGTTTTGAAAGAATAAATTTTGAGAAGAATGTTGATCAAACAGGGTCTAAATTAAATAATAGGGTCCGTAAATTCAAGTTTTAGTAATTTGTTAATCACGAGTTGTAATAGTGAGAAAAAATTACATATGAATGAATTTTAAATTATCAATGATCATAAGTAATAACAAGATACGAATATCATTATTACAGTTAGACCAACACGTGTGGCATTTCTTACTTGTGAAGTGAGTAGTTGATCTCACAAGTTAAAATATCGTGACATTTAAATAGAAACGTGAATATTTTATTAGAAGAACAAAATATTGGAGATCCGTTGAGAGATTCTACATGGATAACTATCTGAGTGTCAGTGGTTAATATCTAACGTTCAGTAGTAGAATTAGTCTTTTGACTTGAGATCATCATAGTGCATTAAATGTGGATAGTAATACTTTGATGATGTTGGATGTTGCTTTACCAAGAGTCGCTAATACGACATCGTAAGGTTATATCAAGAATTATATGAAGATTGTGAATTATCAATAGAGGATTCGTCACTCTTAGATAGTAAGAGATCATGATCTGTATTTCATTCAATTAAATTAATAATAAAATCCTAGGCTAAGGTGAGCTCGTAAGTCGGAAAAGAGTTTTGACTTATATTGACTTAAGAGTGGGATGAAAGATATGTTTAATAATCGAGATTGACACAATTTCATATCTCGTAATTGATCGGATCATATTGACGAAGAGATTAAGTTTAATGATAAAGGAACAAGTTTGATTTTGTCATACCACGTGACACTTTACGTCACATGTATTGTCTTGATACATTGCTTGATATCAATCTGGGTGACGAGTGTGAATTGATGATAAAATGAGTATTTTAATTTATCAATTCTGATTAGATCAAAATAATAATTTACGTCGTTAGAAATTGTGAACGAGAACCTAATGGGTCGTTAGAAGTCATTGATAAGTGTTTGACATTTGTATAATTAATTAATTGGGTTACTTATTAATAAGCAAATTTAATTAATTGAACATTGGACCGAGTTAAGTTCAAGTGTCGGCCTAAGCTCACTTGGACTTCTATTAATAAACTGTTAGGGTTGAGAAAATAAACAACACAATTCATTAGCTTACTAACCCAAGAAAAAAAAACCATATTTATCTCATTCTTATTCCCTGTGTGGATTTTCATTGAAGGCTATACAAGTGGACAACTGTAGTGTGTAGAGATCGTGATTGTTCGTGTTCCAATTTTAACAAAAGAGTTTGTAGAATCAACTAAAGGTATAATTTTTGTCACAAGTTCTTTCTAAATACAAAGTAGATCCTTGGTGAAAATTAAAATATTATTTAAATTCTGTTGTACTTGTTAAGTGAATTTTCAATAGTGATATCAAAGTTTACTTTGTGTTTGTTAGAAGTTGTTTTGAATATTTAGGATCAATCAATGGTTGATTGTTTAAATTTCTTGTTTCTAACTTTTAAGAAAAATTAGTTTTTGATAAGAAAATTAATTTTGGTTTGAAAATTGGATTGGGATGAGTTATTGGCGGTAACTGTCGCTGTCGATACGGTAGTTCGAGACGACCGGGTGCGTACCACACGGTGCAAAAGTCACTTTGGTAGCGACGAGAGCCGTTGTTCATCACTACAATGTCGGGTACTGCTACTTCATTAGTATCAACGCGGGCTACTATCTGCACAGTGTACGACGCTGTTATAGAAGCAGCGACCGACCGCTATCTGCGGTAACACGTGAAATTACAGGCTCCCGACTGTAATATTATTTCAGGGGTCATATTGCAATTTTGAAAGTAAGGGTATGTTTGCAATTTGTGAAATTGAGTGGCCGGTCATGCAATTTATGAAATTGAAGAGCATGTTTATAATTTTAAATTAGGCATTACTAATCGAAGATGATGACCATACTAATTACACAGATATAAAGTCAAGTGTTAACTTAAGAAGATGACAGAAGATCGTGGAATTCGAGATGAACTCGATGTATGTAAACAATGTTTCAACCTTGGTCAACCCGTCGATGGGGTAAAACTTATATGTTGTAAATGAGTTTACAAGAAAGAAATCGACATGGATGGAAACATCCATACATAAAAAGTAAGGCTGTAGCAAAAAGATTACAAACAAAGATAAAGAGTTGACTTTGATGAAACCTTTTCACCTATTGCCATACTTAAGTCCATTCGGATTTTGCTTTCAATAGCTGCATATCATGACTATGAGTTATGACAAATTGAAGTTAAAATTGCATTCCTTAATGGAAACTTGCAAGAGGAAGTGTATGTGACACAACCCGAAAGTTTTGAATCCAGGGATGCCAGTGAGGCATGCAAGCTTGATCGATCCATATAAAGATTAATGCAAGCCACTATGAGCTGAAGTCCTCATTTTGATGAGACGATCAAGAGGGTTTGATTTTATCAGAAATGAAGATAAATCGTATATTTACAAGAAGATAGTGTGAGCGTTGTTGTATTCCTGATATTATATGTAAATGACATAATATTAATAGGGAACTACGTTCTCAAATTCCAATAGTTGAAATTGTGATTGTCAAAGAATTTCTTCATGAAAGATATGAGAGAAACAACTTGATCTATACAGATAGATCTAGAAGATTACTTGACTTATATCGAGAAGATGAACTTATATCGAGAAGATGAACTGAGAGTTCATGGATATATTAATGCAACTTCCAGTTAGACTTGGATTATAGCAAATCTCAATCAGGACATATGTTTACTCTAATAATAAAGCAGTTAGTTGGAAAGATTCCAAACGAAAAATAACTGTTGATTCAATAACAGAAGCCTAATATATCACTACTTCAGAAGCAGCAAAAGTTTGTAGTCTGGATCAAGAAGTTCTTTAATGAACTTTGAGGAGTTCCTTACATTGTTGGTCACATATATCTGTATTGTGATAACAATGAAGCCATCGTGCAATAATGATCCAAACATATGTTAAGGCAGTATCATCTTATTGGAGAAAAAATACAAAGAAATGACGTAAAGGACGAACGAGTTCTCACAATTGATAATATTGCAGATCTACTAACAAAGAGATGTCACTGCATAAACATGATTGTTGTATAGACTATTATAGTATTAAATACATAAGTGATTGGATCTAATACAAGTGGAAGTTTGTAAGTATTGTGTCATAGGTCCAATCGATTTAGGTAGTAAACGCTTTTAATATGATTAATACATTTTTTATTTATGGCAGAGCTACTGTTTAATTGAATTAAATTTCTTTTAAATTAAATAATAGAATTCGTAGATTCAAATATTAGTAATATGTTAATCACAGGAGTTGTGATAATGAGAAACAAGTTACAAATGACTGAATTTTAAATTATCAATGATCATAAGTAATAACGAGATACATATATCGTTATTATGGTTAAACCAGCAAGTGTGATATTTCTCACTTATGAAGTAAGTAACTGATCTCATAAATTAAAATATAGTGATATTTAAATGGACACATGAATGTTTTGTTAACAGAACGAAACATTGGAGACCCCCTGAGTATCAGTTAATGTTCGGGTATGTCAAGAATCATATGAAGATTGTGAATGGTCAATAGATGATTTATCACACTTAAATAGTAAGAGATTATGATCTATATTTCATTTAGTTAAGTTAACAACGAAATCCTTGGCCAAGGTTTGCTCGTAAGTCGGAAAAGAGTTTTCGACTTATATTAACTTAAGAGTGGGATGAAAAATATGATTAATAATCGAGTTTACGTTTTAACTTTGTTTGATCCCGTGTAAATATTTTTGAATAATGTAAGCTATTGAATAGTATTTTTCAAAATATAATTTATTCAATTGTAATTTTGAAAATCAATTTTGATTTCGATAAAAAATAATTTTTGCAAGTGATGATCAAAATAACTTTTAGTGCATAAAGAATGATTTTTGAGCTTTTATCGTTTATTACTAAGAGTTGAAACTGTTATACCTTTACAAATGAATATAGAAGCATCTAGTCTATTGAGCTTCCTTTGAAGTTTGACTTTGTAGCTCTTGTCTCAAATGATTTGACTTGAATGCTTGACTTTCATATCTACCTTCATTGTGAGTCCGATTTGTAATGTGAAAGTCTTGATAGCGATCCTTTTGTCCTTGATCTTGATTTTAAGCTCCCTGATAGGATA
>CAIGRT010122742.1:0-10455 GCA_903798405.1 Fraxinus platypoda | reverse complement strand
TATATATATATATATATATCATAGGGCCATAGGCTGTGCACCCTGTTAGAGTCAGGTTATCCTTCACAATTTGGACTCGAGTCTAGAAATATAAAAAGATTTGTTGACTTCAAAATCCAAAGAACACATTGCCAATAGAATCACGGTTTTACCCCCCTTTCACGTAAGCATACTCTATACGTTGGAACATACCATTGGTCGAGAAAAAGGTTCGATGATGGTTTGCACTCCAAAATCAAGTCAACGGCCGAATGAGAAAGATTAAGTGCAAAAGACGTTGAAAGTGATTTGACTAGGGTTTAGAATGCATACCTTGAGTGAAATAAGTTTCCACATGTATAGAGAAAGGAAAATGGGCCAAGATAAGTTAGTGGACCGAGTTCAAACCCAGGTCCAAGAAGAGGTTGCTTGATATTAACATCCCAGTTCAATAGATATAATCGATTGTCGAGTCGGCCAGTGTGGGACCCCAATGAAAATAAGTCACATTCAGTATTGTTATTCCCTATGTGAACCCATATATTCATTTCTACATCAAACAATTTCTCGATTTCCTCTTAACAATACGCAATATATGTAAATCATAGATGCCGGCATATGACAAAGTCAATAACCTCTTAGGATTTGTTCATCAAAGAGTATGCGTATATATAAAATAAAGAAAACATTAATAAATTGTAAGAGTCAAATAAAAACATTCCCTGCTATGTATAATTTTTGCGCAAGACATTTACAAGGAACTCTTTATCAGTCTTTACATATACAACTTTATATGCACAATTTACTTCTTTAAATAGACTTGGAATGGATTGATTCTCTTTATACATTATAGTGTATATGCTTTCCAATTTTATGCAATCAATATAGAAAAGAGTGCAAAGAAAGACACACACGCATATATAGGTGTGGTCCCTAGCATTAATGAACGTAACTATAAGCAATAAGTAACTCCAAAAAAAAGTGATTTTCATCCAAAATGAGCAGGAGTCGCCCTTTAGTTTCTCTTATTATTAAAGATTAATCAAGAAATACAGCCATTTAGTAAAAGACTACAACATAAAGCATTTATTAGGTATATTAGGGTGCCAAGATTTTTAAACTGTCCTAACCTTGCCAAGATTTCGGGTTTTCTATTTCGTTTCGATCCTCATAAGAAGTCTTCATGCAGTTATGATCAAGGCCAGTAATACTCAAAATGTCACTATGAGAAATAGGCCTTAATCCCAAGAAATCCCTTGTAGTTCCATCAATTCCACCACCTTCACTTGTGCTAAACTTATTATGGGCTGCATGAAAAATTTCATCTTTCTTTAAAGAATTGAAGATCCCACCAAATGCATCTTCAAAAGTTGATCCTTCAAATCCAGGATTGTTCATCATCATGTCATGAAGCAAAGAAGGTCCACTTGCACCACTATCACCTGCTGCTGGTGCACCTGTGTCTGTACTACCTTTCAGTGCAGCTTTATTCCCATATAAAGCCAAGCCATCGATGAACCCACTGGCCATTTTCTCACATGAGGACAAGTTTAGACCAAAACCAGCTGTTGTACTGTGAACAGAATCTGCAGCGGACATGTGATCTTGGTGGGGTCTAATAAGCATGGCCGCCAGGGATGGACATGGGCTAGTTTTTGCACCCATTTGTGTAGCTTTCTGTAGCAATGCAGTGGCTGAAACATGAGGAGATGCTGCTGAGTTATAAGGTAGTAGGGTTGAGGCCCTTGAGGGTCCATGGCCACTACTAGGGTTAGGGTTTTGATTCTGAGAAAATAGTAGTTCATCCCGAGAAAATTCTTGATCTAATCTAGGGTTGAGGATTGATGGAGTGAGGTCGATTAGTGGTGGGCCAGAGCCAGGAGTGGGTCCAGGTCCCAGTGCTGGTGGACAAGAAGCTAGCCATGGTGGAATCTCAGGTCTAGAACTGAAATTTTGTTGCTCTTTTTTTATTGGGAATGGGAAATTATGAGCATTGAATTGGGGTGAAACTTGAAGGTTTATATGGGATGTTGAAAAACTTGCTTGAGATGTGAGAATTGGGGTGTTGTTTCTGGTTATTGTTTTTGCTCTCTCTTCCGCTAGAGCATCACAAAAGGTTCTGTGAGTTATAAAACTGTCCCTCCTGAAAAATCAAGAACAAAAAATAGCATACATAATGAAGAAATCGAGAAACTGAACTCATACACAACATCTAAAACTTCTTCAAATCTTAAAAAATGGATCCTAATAGACGAGCCGTATATCGAGTACAAGGCTTAATCAGCACACACAGATTCTTATTAGGTATTTCCATTTAGAATTTCTTAAACAAGCATCTCGACTGAGTTTGAATTATATAATTAAAAATGAATAAATATAAACTCTCACATGTTTTGAAATTTGAGTCTTCACCATACAGTTAGTCCCCAACAAGATAATTTCAAGAATGTCCCTTCTGATCATTTCTATATATATATTGCATACATCTTTCACCTCCCACCCCACCCCACCCATCTCTAGCTAGAATGAAGTGATTTATGTTATACCTTGAGAAAAGGGTTCCACAGTCACATCTGTACTCCCTAGTGCCACAGGTTTTGGAGTGGGCTTTCCAATCAGATTGAACTGCATATTTCTTTGAACATTTCTGACATTTCCATTTCTTCTCTCCATGTTTTCTACAAAAGTGCTTCTTGATCCCAGTTAGGTCCCCAAGTGCCCTTGATGGATCATGGTGTACACAAGTAGTTTCTGGGCAAATATATACTTTCTTCCTCACTTCTTTGCTTGTTCTCTGCTTAAGCTTCCATGGCAAATTGTGCCCTCTTCTGTGAAGTTGAAGATTCTGATCTCTTTGAAACCCTTTGTTGCAAATTTCACACACAAATCTGTTGGTTGCCAAGAGAGTTCTTGGTGATAAAGCTATCACTTCTGCACCAGGATCTGGTCCAAAACCACCAAGATTTTCAATTTGCCCCCCAAAAAGCTACTTATTGACAAAATAATCAACTAACTAATTACCTGGATTGCCTGGTTGATTTCTCTTTTTCTTCACAAGTTGAGGCTGAGACTGATCATTTGCTGGAGGAAAATACTGAGGTGGGTACATGACACCATTATCAGTTTTGTTAGTCGAAGAAGAAACGCTGGCTTCACCAGAGGCAGAAGTCAAATTCGACATGTTTTCTTCAACATGGGGATGTGATTGTTGGATTGCTAAACCTTTTATCATCTCTCTCTTTTCTTTTCTTTTTCACACTGCAAGCAAACATCAGCCAAATTAAGGGTAAAAATCTAAGCGGGTGAGGCCTCAGATCTTAACTTTTTCTTGAATGTAAAGCCAGGATATTTGAGTTTAAAGACAAAACTACACGCCTAGAAAAAAGCTAAAGTTGGTTAAAACTGGACAAAGTGAGATAGAAAATCAGGTGACTAAGCACTTATTTTGCTTCTTGATTATGGCTTCTTCTTCTTCCCTCTTTGGCATCACCCCAGGAGACAACTCTTGTTTCTTCCAAAACCAAAACCCACTATTTTCCCTTCATGATTCAATGGTTTTTCACCTTTTGTTGCCAAAAAGCTTAGAAAAATCAAGCACCTACAAACATGCATATAACAACAAATACATAAAAACCATCTTCTTCAGTGTGTGTATGGTGTGTGTGAGAGAGATATGTAGATATAGAGAGAGATGTGGGAAGAAAGACCTGTATAATCCTCCACCCTCAACAAAAAAAACCATACCCCAAAAGCATCACAGCCTTACTACTACTAATTCTGACGTGCACTTTCTGTCTTTAGTTTTGTTTTCTTCTCACAACCCCAGAAAAGTCTGATATTTCTTTATTGTAATGTTTAACTTTATTAAAAGTTTTAATTATTTTTCGTTACACACTTTTTCTCCACTGCAAACCATCTAATAAAGTAATTCAAGAAAGCAACCATTTATAAAAGAGAATAAGAATTGAATATACAGAAAGTGACATTGATTTGAATTATTTCCCTGTAAACTACATGACCTCTCTTTCCAACTTTCTAAATTTTACAGTCTATATGATTGAGTCATTGATTAACGCAAGCTTATAATTAAAGACTCAATTATAATTTTTTGCTTCCCTTTTCATTTCGTTATCAGTAAAACTCAATTTTACCGGCAGAAACTCAATTCCATGTCTTGTCACTTGTTTCAAGTTGATCAACGAGAGACGCGACTTACTCGTTATGTTAGTGTAATTGTCATTGTTATTAAAGATTAATGCAACCATAAATTGAGCAATTACCAAGAACTTTCTTCTTGCTTTTTCATAAGGATTAGAAAGACGAGGGATGGAGATGATCGACTCTATCATACTAATGAAAAATATATTATGAAAGAACGTTGTATATGTCAAGGTAGATGTGTTGTTAAAGTTGTTAAGTCAGACATATCAGATCCCCCTAATTCTGCAACTCACACTAATTGTGCAGTAACTGATGAGCCAAGATAGGAATTCCAGCATTATTCCTATAGATGTCTGATATATTTTCCTCTTTATTAATCTTTCTTTGATAGCTTAGGTTCTACATTTGGTCTATAGATCTATCTAGTTGTAAGATACAAATTGTACGTCTCCATAATTTCTATATAATACATGCTATACAATAGTTTTGGCACGTCGACCAAACCTTTCTCCCGCGATTTTTTCTTGGTATCAGAGCATGATTTGCTTAAGCCCAATTCTGTTAAAACTATGTCGTCTTCCACTGCAACTTTTGTTCCACCAAACAACCTAGTACAGTTTGTTTCTATGAGACTTGAGGGACCTGCCTCTTAAACTGGTCCTCTCAAATTGAAGGTGTTCTTAGTATTCATGATCTTCTCGGCTTCATGGATGGTACCGAACCGTGCCCAGAAGAGTTTTTACTTCCTACTCTAGGTAAAGACACTCGTGAAACTAGTCCCGACTTCATCCTATGGCATGAAAAAAATCAGTTTGTCTTGGTTTGGATGAAGTCTACCATATCAGAGAAGGTTCTCTCTATGCTCTATGGCATGAGGGTCGCTCGACTAGCATGGCTTGCTCTAGCAAATCGGTTTACGTCTCCTCAACCTCCAATGTCAATCAATTGAAACGCCAACTGAAAGGCTTGCACAAGGAGGTAAAAACTGCTCAGAATTTATTGAAAGTGCAAAAAATATTGCAGATCAATTGGAGGCTGTAGGCAAGCCAGTTGAAGAGGAAGACTTAATCTCCCACATTCTTGGAGGTCTTAGCATTGCCTACACACCTTTTATCTCTAACTGCTATTTTGCACAACGTGAGAAGTCTCTATCCCTTACTGACTTTCAATCTGAGTTTTTTGCATTTGAGGCCCTTCTTGAAACTCAACAGCGAAGTGTACAAGTTGACCATAATAAATTTGCTATGATTGCAGATAAATCCGATGGAGGAAAGAATGGGAAAAAGAACCGCCAATGGCAGCCACCACAGCGCACCAATCTTGCTCCTATTCCAGCACAGAAACCTGGTCACACCGGAAGCAATGTTGTCCTAAACAATAGTGTCCGAGTACCTGCCTGGGCTAATGATCTACGCTTTGACCCATATGCTTATCAAAGTTGTAGCAAGAAGAATCATACGGCAAAGTTATGCCTTGAGATAGTAAGGATATATTAAATAAAAATAAATAAATAAATAATTTTTGTTTGTCATTTTCCTGTTTATTCTTCTATGATTTGGGACTTGTTCTCTTTACCATTTTCAATCCGTTTTCTGTTTTCGATTTTCTAAAACAGTGAAAACGCGTTCTCTTTCCTATTTTCGAAAATGCATTTTATAAAACAAGTTAAAAATTTACAAAGAAAACCCGCAATGACAAATTGTCGTTTTGAGTGTTTTCAGTTATAACCAAACAAAAGTTTTCAGTTAAGCCACCAACAACCATCGCCATTGTCGCCTGCACCACACCGTCGATATTGCACCGCTGCACCCACTGTCTGCGATGTCACAACCACCACAGCAGAAGAAGCCGGCGACGCCACCACCCAAAACCACCACAGTAGAAGAAGCCCACCACGCCACCGCCCAAAAACACCGCACGCCACAACGCCCAAAAACACTGCACACCACCACGCCCAAAAACACTGCACACCACCCAAAAACAGATAGAGACGACAAAGAAAGAGGGGAAGAAGAGAGAGAACGAGTTTTGGGTGTGTTCATTTTTGAAAATAATTTTTCAAAATGAAAAAAAGAACACATTTTTAACAATCTCAAAATGAACACTCAAAGCACAAAATTCAAAATGAATTTAAAACTCAAAATTGAAATACGAAGAGAACAGTCCCTTAATTTTTTAAAATTGAAAATGGGATCTTGCTCAAACCCCAAGTCTCAACATGCTCTTAAAGCTCATCTGTCCCAATTAAATATTACTGTAAATCTTTTTAAAAGAGATTTGTTTTAACATCTTAAAAAGTGTAGAGTAATTGCCTGTTTGCCTAAGCTTTAAAAATTTACTTATAAATAAGTTTAGTTATAGTGAATGAGTTAATTTTAAATTATTTTTTTTTTGTTGTTGGTTTGG
The DNA here is from genome assembly GCA_903798405.1 of Fraxinus platypoda. Taxonomy (NCBI): domain Eukaryota; kingdom Viridiplantae; phylum Streptophyta; class Magnoliopsida; order Lamiales; family Oleaceae; genus Fraxinus; species Fraxinus platypoda. Next base: position 3,909 of record CAIGRT010122742.1, on the reverse strand, counting down.
AAATAAGAAAAATGCCATGTCCCCAATATGTGTAAGAATAAATATTTGCTAAAAGTACTTTGATAAATACTTTGTCCAAATATATATTAAAAATAAAAATATACTTTTAAGTTTTTATCCTAACCAACTACATTTTAATTAATTATGACATGAGATAAGTACGCCAAATTTGTAATTATTAGTCACATGAACAATTAATAGATATACAACGTAGGTGAATCTTACGCCTAGAATTATGTGTCTCATAATTTAATTAAATTTGTCAAGTCGTTTAGTAACTACAATACTTTATTTATTTATTTATTTTTTTTGTAAAGTTAAAAATTGAGTAAAAACCATAGACAAATCAATTTCTATAATATTCATTAGCTCTTTCATACAGTATATTAATAGCAAAATTCTAATTCAACCTAGAAAGCGCTAACAAAACAGTCTAACTCCCTTTTTTAATCAATGGATCACAACACATTTGACATCTACTAGTAGTGAATATCTTGTTGAACTCGTACCCATCTATTTGAGGTCGAAATTTTTAGCTAAGCCCTAAACTTAATAGAAAAATCGAATTGAACTTTCAAAGATTGGTAGCAGTCCATAGAGGGGAAAAAAAACTAAGGAAACAGGAAATTAAGCAACTTTTTCAAAGGGTAAATAATTGGATGTATTATTTAGCAATCAAGATCGGTATTGGGGGGGCCCACAGAGGAGCAAAAGAAGGGAAATTATATGATGATTAAATGTCACACAAATTGGAAAAGACACTAGGTAGCAGTCCACAGATTTTACTCAAATCTTTCATTTGTATCATATATAGTCCCAAATCTTTCATTTCGTTGTAGCGAAAGGACAAATAGATGGGACCGTTAGTTAACCCAAAAATAAAAATGGTGACTATATTATCACCACAATAAATATATGATACACCACAAATTTAATATTTCCTCAAATAACCATGAGTAAAATGACATAAATATTGTATTTATCATTCACTTGTATTATTCATTTCAGTTTGTACACCATGAAACATATATAACTCATATTTATATATAAAAATGCAATGATTTATACAGCAAAAAATCTGAATATTCCTACAATTTTGTTAGTTATATTACCACCACAATAAATGTTTTACCCTGATTGTTATATAAATAAATTCTTTCTTTAATATATTTCAAGAAACGCCTAGGGTACGGATTTTTGAGGGAAGAGGGGACAGTTGAAGGAGTGGAAGATGGGGGAGGTTCCGGTGAGGAAACTGGACCGCAAGCATATTAATTGAAGTTTAAAGGCTAAATCCATTTTTGCCTTGTATTTCCTATTCTTCTTCCTTTTCTGAGTGTGTATATACGATTATATATATATATATAGAGAGAGAGAGAGAGAGGAGCAAATATGCTTAAATATTTAGATAATATATATCTACTGAAAATAAAACAAGCAATAAAAATAATTTTTCTTTTTGTAAATACAAATCAATTCTTTATCGTGGTGTATTTGTTGCCCTTTTAATTTTTATTGAATTATGACTATAATTGTAAATTTATTGTGGTGTATTTATTGAAAATATATTTTAATTGTTGTGTGATTATAATGTGGTGTAATAATTAAAATTTGTAGTGGTAATATAATTATCCAAATAAAAAATCTGACCTTTTTTTACCAATAAAATGAAGGGCAAAATGGTCTCTTTCAATTTTTCAACTTTAAAAAAAATAATAAAATAAAAATTGACAGAGCCGTAGTTCAAATTTACCGACGGCATAGTCCACGTTGATCTCTACCCACCGGCGACTCGTTGACGAGCTATTCTCTTAGGTACTACTCGATTTACGCCCTCTCTAGGGTTTCGATTTGCTGTATTTCACCTCATTTATGGGAATTTTCATTTTTCAATTGATAGGTTGTAGCACATGAGGCGATAGTTCGAGACATCTCGAATTTGTGCGATGTAGCGAAGCATTGTGTAGTGCCCAAGAAGAGAGATTGAAGCAGCAATTTAGTGACCTTCCAATTTGGAAATCATTGCCTCATGAGCAGGGACGGATCCAGGATCGGATTTTTTTTTTTCTAACTAAAAAAAAATTTAGTTAGGGGAGGGTGGGGGGGCGTCCCAGCTCATGAGCTCATGGAAGCATTAACTAAACAAATATTAAGTTTGTTTTAGGAATTTTTATCATCTATCCAAGACAGTTGTATCAATTTGTTTCAACTGTAGGTACAATTGGGGTTTGTGAATGATCTGTTTCAGCAATTTTGTTGCTTGTTATTATGCTTACGAAGGTTGCAAGGTATGTGGTAGTTTCTTTACTATTAATCATATAAGGTAAGCGAAGCAAAGCGGCTTCTGCTACTCCGATGAATGATAAAACACCTAGAAGAAGAGGTTGGGGCTATCTTCCCTGTTGTACCTTTGGCGTGAGAATTAGTGATTGACTTTTTTATAAAAAATTAAAAATAACTTAAAGAAAACGAGAGAAGGCCCAAAAAATTATTGTGAAAAAAGAATATTCCCATACCAGATACGTCTTTAGAGTATTTATATATGCTTAGTGCCATGTAATCGCTATGCGATTATTGTCCACATGTCATTCGCTAGGCGGTTCTCACCTACATACTGAATGGTCGAATCCCACCCACTATATGGTTTATGGGATTAGTGATTACTGTCAGGCGGTTGTAAATCAAATAAAATGATGTTCAGGCTGTTGGAAGTCATGGTATTCGATCGTTGGATCTAGCACAGCCATAGTGCTTGTATAATCGTAGTCGGTCTAGCATAACGACAATCGGGCTAGTACATCGATAGTCGAGGTAGCATATAGTAGTTGGGCTAGCATAGCGCTAGTCGAGCAATTGCCTATACTTGATTGGCCATCATACTTTACCAGTTATGTCACAGTGTGAGAGGGTGTGATTATATGGAATGACAAGATTATTTTATTTGTGCATCATAATATCATTCACTGGAAAGCCCATAAAATTGCACCATTAATGGGGTGGGTGGAATGGGAATGAGAAGAATAGGAGACGACGAAGGACTTTCGGTAGAGATGTCAATGGGCCGAGCCGGCTAGCCACGAGCTCACTAGCCGAGCCGGCTCGTGGCTCGTTTGCTCGTGGGCGAGCTCACGAGCCGAACCGTGGCTCGTTAATTTTTTTTTTTTCATGAGCCCACGAGCGCTCGCCACCCTAACGAGCCGACCTCGGCTCTGCTCGTCTACGAGCAGGCCCGCTCGGGCTCGTCTTTTGACGAGTTCGAGCGGCTCGTGGGTCACTACAGTACGAGCCGACGAGCCGCTGACTCGATTGCCATCACTAATATTCGGGTTTAAAATTGCTCAAATTCAAAGGAAATTATTTTCAAATGTGGGTGGCAGTAGTTTGCAACGACGTGCGATGGCGGTGGTGGTGACAGTGACAGTGACAGTGGCTTTGGCAAGTGGGTGAGTAGTCGTGACGATTTTTGAAGGTGGGGTTTTAGGGGTGGGAATGGTGGTGAGTTAGAGTATCCATTTTCACTCACAAATACACACACACAAAAGTAGCATAGATGAATAATTGTGGAACGGATAGTAGGGATTTTATGAACAAAAGCTACTTCTTGTGAAATTGAAAGTGAGGATTTAGGGTGGTGGCGATTTGCAGTGTAGGAGGACGGTGGACGACGGTGGTCGATTTTTTTTTCGATTTGATTGGGGGGGGTTAGCGTGGGCAAGAAGATGGGGTTTTATTTTAATTTTTTTTTTTTTGGTTTTTTAAAATTTAGGACCTGTTTGAGCCAAATTATTATAGAATGAGAATGAAAAATATAGCCGTTATTGGGGCCCACATAAGAGATAAAAAATTTGAATTTAAATGTTGATGTAATGTATAACGGTCATATTTTTCATTTTAATGAGATAATAATAT
>CAIGRT010122729.1:0-13253 GCA_903798405.1 Fraxinus platypoda | reverse complement strand
AAATGTAGAAGATAATCAAGATATTAGGAGCATGTTTGACTAAGCTTAAAATTCAATTAAAATTGAAAATATAGCCGTTATAGGGTCCCACTCGTCTAATAAAAGTCAACAATAACGACTAATTTTTTAATTTTAATCTCTACCGAACACGCCCTAGAAATTTAGAGAGTAGAGAATGAGAAATTGATAGTTGGGTGGAAAAATGGATTAATGGAAGGGTATTTATAGGGAAAAAATGGAATTGAAAAAAATAAAATAAAATAAAATTCAGTGACCAAAACGGTCACTGAAACAAAATTCAGTGACCGTTCTGGTCACTGACATTTTTTTTAATTTTTTTTAATAGGCGAGCCACGAGCCGACTCGGCTCATGGCTCGCCTATTACACGAGCCCACGAGCCTGGCTCGTGGGCTGGCTCGGCGAGTGCTCGCCTAGAAAACGAGTCAAGCATGCTCGGCTCGACTCGATTGACACCACTACCCCCAATCATTCATCGGTGCTTATCATGTAATCCTTTTGTAGTCTAGTAGTTAAAGTTGAATGCGCATTGCACGTTATTCAGAAATACTTTATAAGTGGGGTAAAAGTAATATTTGATATCAATTTGTTTGGAAGATTTGATGAGTCTGAAATGAACTAATAAAATTTAGGACATAAATTAAAGAGAAAAATTGTACTATCAAAACTCAACTTTTATGATTCAATTTTTTTTATGACGAAATACTACAAATGAGCAACTTTTTTATACTATATTTGATACATAATAATTAAACAGCCATTAAAATTCCTAGATACGTGAATATAAATAAATTCATCTATAATAACTCTAGATTCATGTTGATCAAGATTCATTGAATCTAGATTATTGTGAATGTTATAATTAATAATTAATAACACGAAATTCATACATGACAATGATTTAATATATTATAGATTTTGTAGTATTTATTACATTTTGAAAAACGAAAAAGTAAAGTACTATTGAAATAATTGAATTGTAATGGAGTTAAAATCTTCTAAAAAATGATTCTCACTTGACGTAATATTTAATATATTGTAGATTTAGACATTTTTCAAATTTTGAAAACCATGGACATAATGTTCAACGATTGGGACAGTTTGGCACAATCTAAAAGTTGGGGACATGAATGTAACACTTCGAAAATACTGGAAACCTCTATAGGAATTCTACCCTATAAATTAATATGTAGTTAATTATACACACGTTACTATTGTGTTGGTGTGGGCATGTGTATTCGTTTCGGAGTTTGGGATAAAAAAGGTAACTGCCCTTGACAACAACAACAAAAAAAAGAGTTTTGAATAGTGATTTTTAAGAGGACGCATGGTTAAAAAGTATGAAAAAAATTTTGGTATACATGTAGAATATTTTTATTATGTGAAGGCGTGGTTGCAAAGGATCTTATAACAAATCATAAAATAAATTAATGGGTGTCAAACATGTATTAAGTTGTGAATTAAAAAAAGAGGTATAATACTTTTGGAATATTTGAATAAAAAAGGGTATGTGGTGACATTTCTACCTATTGATTTTTCTTGCTGTTTTTCTAAAAATTGAAATTTACTAATATTTAGAATATTGAGAATCTTTACATTTACTGATTTGTAAGAAAATTTATTATTCCGATAACATGGTGTAATGATACCAGAAAATCGTATTTAAAGGTACTCGTTATCGAACTAGAAATACATAAGAGAAACACAAACTAAATATTCGAACAACCTGTAAAAGGCTAAGGGGTTGTTCCAGGCAAGCCTGTAGCCTATGACACGGGCCATCGTCCAAAAACAACGAGCGACTCGGGCTTCTTAAAAGCTGAGTTGCGAGCTGCTCGAACCGACGAGTCGAATTAACATCCCCAAGTCCATTTGATATTTAAATAAGAAAACATATGTAGATAATATGTGCACAGGGCTATAATTGATGAATACATGTCAAGTATACATAAAACTTGAAGTGCGAGAATTAAAATACTCGTGGAACACTATAACGACCATATGGTATTGGTTTCTCGATGCCTGGGGCTTCCGTTGTGGTTAGAGCACTTGAAGAGGTGATGGATTGAGAGTCTATGGACGAGTCATGATAAGACTTCCAACACCTTTCGGACACTAAGCTCTGGGATGACCACCAAGAGAGGTCAGGGGTCATCGATCACGAACATTGATGGCCATGAGGCCAATCAAGGAGGTTGGGCACAGAGATCAATTGTATTTTTTTTTTTTGTTTTTTACTTTAACTAATAGTAGACGTTGGACCTCACTATGAAGCAACACTAGTATTATTTGTTTACAACATAGATAGCTTTGGATGTGTAAATTATTATTTTTATATATATTTCATTTATTATTATTAAAATTTATAGCTTGATCGAGTCCCATTATTTTGCTAAAATACATTTCGAAACAGTGATTTGATGGAGAACGTATAGTTAAAAAATAAGGAAATAATTTGTAGTATCTTTCGTATTATAAATTTTTATCGAATTAGCATTTATCAGCTGGTTTATAGCCCCCGTTTGGACCCATTAAAATTATATTCAATTTTTTTTTATTTTCTTATCAATCAAACATTTTTCAATAAAATAATAATACATGTAAATTCAAAATCTTTTTCTTCTTTTTAAATAATATATTCTTCAAAAAATTCTATTCCAAAAATTATAATCTCAAGTAATGGGCGCCAAACTGGGCATAATTCGTTATTAGCGTATCTGTCTATCTGACGAATGCACACTCACCCAGATGCCAGAGAGAGCTAGGCATCATTGGAAATTGGAATCAATCTTCAGAAACACAGAATTACCCAAACCATGCCAGAAGTTCCACATGATCTGATCCGGCGGATTCAGATCTCCACCAGAAATGCTGCTGCACTATCCGGATACGACCCCAGAGACCCGACACTTCCCGCTCTCCCGTCTCTCTCGGCGACCATCGCATCTCTTGAACCTTCCCCGCCATATCTACGCTGCAGTCACTGCAAAGGGAGGCTCCTAAGAGGCTTACAGTCTTTCATTTGCGTCTACTGTGGCAATCCCCACCAAACCGACGTCGCTTCCGACCCCATTTGCTTTAATTCCACCATTGGGTATCAGTGGTTGCTCCAGTATCTCCAGCTCGATGGATCGGTATGATTTAATAATCACTTCCATTGTTATTCTTTAAGTTACTGTATGCTTACAAGGTACAAAATTTGGGCGCAAGGTTCTACTTTTGTTGTTCTTGTAGTACATTTTTCGTTTCAACGTTTTTGGGCACATATTGGATTAGGGGAACGATTGGAATGGATAGGATTAGGAGGAATAGGATTGATGTGGTACACCGTATTGGATTAGGGGATATGATGTGTGTATGCCGACATTGGCATCATGTTTTACAGATTCATACTCTGCAGTGTGTAACTATGAGTGCTTCATTGTCATTATTTACCCTTTTTTTGGTGCTTTGCTGTCATTTTTTGGTATATTTTCTGGTGTTCAGAATCATGCTATGACACACATTTCTCTTAGATGGTTGTTCAAGTTTTTAAAGATATGAGGGGGTATTGACGTATCCACATTGTGTTTAATAGCGGATTAGGGAACATTAGGTAGAACAAAGACATATTTCCATGAAATGAATACAAAAATGTGCTATTATTGTTTCTGCTTGTACACAATCGTACATATATCTAAAGGCACAGTGCTATGTGTATTATCAGAGATGATCAAGGAAATAGATCTGCTCAATTCCATGGTACAGCCCAATTCATTGCACAGGATATTCTAGCATTAGGTTACTTTGTTTTTTTGTTGCTTTTCTTTACTTTCTTTCTTAGGTGGTTTTTTGCGCAACAAATCACCTGCATTTTCTTTTAGTCTTGCTATCCTTGCTGTACACGTGCTGGTCCCGGTTTGATTACCCATGTAGTGGCTTGCACGATCTTTCCTTGTATTTTCTGGGTACACGCTTCTGGACTGTATTCCACACTATAGTTATATAATGAAAAATAGTCTCAGTTTTTATCATCTGAGTTAGAAATCCCCAAGATCTCCTTTCTTCAAGTGAGAGTAGCATGCGTTTAGGTCAAAGAATAAGAAATTACGGGCCTGGGTTTTAATTTTGATTAGATAGGTTGAAAGTTATCTACTTGTTATGTATGTATTAGTGCTCATTTAGTTTTTATCTCATTTGACAAGATAGTCATCAGTTCAGAGAATAGAGGTGGTAGATTGTTTCGTAATTTGAGAACCCGATGCTAATGTACGGTTTGGATAAATGATCTATTCAGTTACTAACTTCTAGTTTCTAGCTCCAAAAAGGAGGAAGGAGGGGGGGGGGATGATTACTTCAGCTTAATATAAAACATCGATTTTTTTTTATATATAAGCTTCTGTATTTGCTGTAAAAGTTCCTGTTGTTAAAAATATAGACACGAGAACCGGACAGGTGGTGTTTTGGTCAATTTCATTGTTTGCCATGTCAATCTCACCTACCACCACTGGATAATTCTATCCTTTAAAACCTAGTTCTTGGGGACATTCAGAATGTATAATTTACTCGTCATATCCCCACCTCCAAACCAATATGTCCTCCCACACTGCCAAAGCAATGGACAAGGGTAATATTTGTGGACGATGCTAATTTTCCCGAGTTTTCATTTTAGTTTCATGAGCTCCAAAGTAGAAAATTTGTTACGATCGATGGCCTTTAACACAGGTTTCTATTATGTTTTAATTTTCTAATCCTCCAATTGTTTCCATACAGATTTCAATATAAATAATATGATCAATTTGCAGGAACTGATTGGACCGCTGATCGAAAAAAGTGAGTCAAATCGAGCACAAGGTTCTTCTAAAGGAGAAACCCCCTTGTCTGATTCCTTAAACTATAGAATAGCATGGCAAGCCGAGTCACATAAGCAAGACACTAGTGTTTCAGACAAGCAGCCAGAACAGAGTAAACAATCTTTGAATTTAACTGGAGCTGATCTGGACAATTTCTTTTCTGAACCAAAGAGGGATGTTTCTGATAGATCTTTTGAACAGCCAGTAACTAGCAATCAGGTCAAGACTTCACAGTTAGAAGTTGAAGCTCCTGACAACCTAAATTTATTTCAGAATGTTCAGCCATCTGATCCAGCTGTTAATGTTGATGCATTTTCTGGATGGGAGGCAGAGTTTCAGCCGACTGCTTCTGAAAATAAACATGGTGGTTCCAATACATCTGACCTTTTTGTAAGTTCCTCCATGGATTCTGCAAAGAAATTCCAGGATGCTAAATCATTTTACCCTTTGGGTTCCGAGGATGATCTTTCTGCCCACATATCTATGTTCGGACCTGGATCCAATCTAAATGATGGAAAGTTGAAAGATAATTCAGCAGATTCTCCTGCATTTGGTGACTGGAATTCAAATGACCTGTGGAATAATGTGAGCTCCAATAAGTCCCAGCTAGCTGAGGGTTTCGATGCCACTTTTGGGGCTAAGGATGATAATATATTAGAAAATTCAAACTATTCTTCTACTAATGTTGACTTGTTTCAAGATAATCAATGGAAAACCAACCAAACGGATGAACCCGAGAATACCATAGTAAGCAGACGTGATGATGATTCATTTGATGAATGGGATGATTTTACAGGCTCAAATAGCACACAGGATCCTTCCAAAAATGCTTTGACACAAAGTGATAATCAAGTTTTTGCTTCTCTTGGAAAGCCTTCAGAGATAAATTTGTTCATTTCAAACAATAAATTTGAAGAAACGGATTTTGGTAGCTTTTTACAACCTGATCTCTTTTCTGGCTCACCAAGCAATGACAATTTTTCCACGAAAGCAAACACTATTTTGCAAGAAGTTCCTGCTTCAGAGAGGTACATATATACTTTGCTGAGAAAGGTCCTTGATCATATGGTCAATTACTGCTATCTGACCAGAAAATGTTTATCAACTACAAATTTTTCTAACTAATAATTATCATCCCCATTTGCATTGGATTATTCATACTGGCTTGCATTTCTCCTCCATAAAGCCAAAGTGAGGTGTTTTTATATCTCCTTGAAAACTGAATTAGAGCCCAGGTAATGGTATGTGTTAATGGAGGGAAGTAACATATGAAATAATCTTCATAGTGATGAAGCTGGAAGGATCCTTTTCAATGACAACTTCCTTCCTCAGAATCTAGGTTAGGAGAGACAGGACCACTCTTTTTGTTTGACCTCTTAAAAGTAATGGCTTCTGACAGTCATTTCTCTGTATTCATATACCTACAAGATCAAGTTAAGAAATGAAGAGAAGAAAATTATGTGGATCTGAGGCAGATAAGTGATGTGGAGCTTCAAAAGGAAGCTGTGGATAGGCACATGACCTAGAAAGAAGAAAAATAAAGCTAAAATGATGATCTTTTGACTGTTCAGATTTCAAATTTCCACAGCATGTCTATCTTTTCATCATCAGCATCTATCTCTTCTTTGAATTGCCCGCACTAGTCCACTGTACAGAGGGAAACATTCTTTATTACTTGTTCTTTCTTGCTAGTACCGAGAGAAGAGAGTAGAAGGTCGAAAAGTATTAGATATACTTTGTTTCCTTTCACTTTCTATTTTTTCCTTTTAAAAGGCCTACTTTTGCTCTAAGATGTCATATTTATCCTTATTATTAGAAAAGTTCTTCATCCACAACCTTGACTTCTCCCTTCTACCCTACCTCTGACCCCCACTCTGCAATCCACCAGCCATCAGCACCTTCAGCCACCACACACCACAGAACCTGCCTGGGCTGCCACGACTCAACCACAAGCAACATGAATGGAAAAAAAGCCGGGTAAAATTGAAAATAAAAAAAAAAACTAAAAATAAAGTTCTGCTCTGTGCTCGGGAGCTCAGACGATCCTGGGCAGTTGGGGAAATGAGGGGAAAGGGGTATCATTTCTGGATGAAAAAATTTCCAAATAGTGGTACTGGTATTTGGCAGGCATGAGTTTGCCATTTAACTTTTTTTCTCCAAAACTAATTGAATATGTAAGAGTTTGTGCACCCAAAAGTTTGTCCATTTGACTACAAAAGTACAATGACGTCATTCATGGGTTGATTAACTTTTGTGATTGTTGTTACTAACATTTATATTGAAGTTAGTCTTTTGCACAACGGAACACTTCTGCAGAAAATTTGTCCTTAACTTCTTCGACCATTGTTCTCTAGATACAGAAGATTCAGTTTATTTTATGCATTTTCTAAAAATTTTATTTCAATTTTATCGGAATAAAAATTGTTTAATGCTGAATGTCACCATTTCTTTTGTTAATATTCTTGCAATATGTAGAAGATGAAGATTTGATGTTTGTTTCTCTTAACTGGTTTCTAATTTAATTTTCCACATAAGAAAACATACAAACCATGTCGTGATAGTGCAATAGCAAAATTTATAATTGATATTTAATATCTAGAGTAATATTCCAGCCTATGATAACCATTTTCATCGTTTCTCAAATCTCTACCATTTGCTTTGGCTATCTAGTCTGATTTGGTGTTTATGTCCACTAGACATTTTGCAGTTGAAAGATTATATTTGACGTTAATATTGTTGTGGTTGTGAGTGCCAACAATAACTTGGTGATTTGAGATAGTCTAATATAGAGATCTACAGTTGTAGTGTCATTTCATTTAGTCGTACAGAGTTTAAAAAAAGAAAAATCACTTAATTCAGGGTTAGATTTCTTAGTTTTAGTATGGCATAAAGTTTTACGTGATACTTGAAAATACATTGGACTTTTTTCCATCTTTACTCTTTAAATTAGTGGGCAGATTTTCTGCCAATCATTTGATATAGTCCAAAAAAGATACTTATTGAATAGAAATGCCTGTTTCCGGAAAGACGGCACTTTCTGCATTCTCGTAAGTAAATGAGGTCAATCAATTCTGCATGAAATTATACTGCTAGCAAACCTGTAGGAAAATGCACATAAGAGATTTCTTTAAGTTTTCAATTAATACACTTGTATTTGAAGTAAAATTACCAAAATTTTCCAACACGTTAGAATTTTGACTTTCTAGTGACATGTCGTGTAACTGTGGGAATATATACTTTTAAACGTTTAAATTGATTGAACACGGACAGCTTATAACTAAATAAAATTCATCACTCTTTAGCCGCTCTTATATTTGCTTGATAATATAATCCTCACTGTATTGTATTCACTTGTCATTCTTGGAAATAGAAATTGTTAGTTGCCCAAGAAACAAGTATCTCTTGTAAACACACACGCACACACCCCTCACAAAGCCTGTGCTGCTATAACTTCCCTTGAGGGGATTGGAAACAATAACCTCATCTTAACCATGCAGGTAATATCGACATTGAAATAGCTTACTATTAGCTTCATGGAAATGATCAAAATAAAAAATGAGTAAGAAGGGAAGTCAGAGTACAAATTCTGGTCACTTCTTATTTCCTTTTTTTTTTCTTTCTTGATTTTTGATCAGTTAATATTGTCCATGAATTTCATCGTTTTTTTCTTATTTTTCTCTCTTCCTTCTTTTCCTCTCAGTTTTTCTCTTCTCATTTCCTTGATCATATCATCCAACTGTAGGTTAGTTGATACCAGCGGGCTTTCTGATGATGCTGCAAATAGTGAAGAGATTTTTGGTAAATCTGCCAAGCCAAATGATGACGTCACAATGTTGATTTCTCAGATGCATGATCTTTCCTTCATGCTCAAGAGTGATCTTTCTATCCCTTCCAAATCAGATAGCCATAATGCATCCCAACACGATTGAAAAGCTGTGTATTTGTCAAGCTCTAAATCTGTTGTACTTTATTCTGGTATGTACTCTAGTTCTGAGACATTTTTAATTTTGTGTCCTATTGGTATCCTCTTTGTAGTCTCTGGTTTCTTTCTATGCTTAACAACAAGTCGTAGTTATAGCACTGTCAAGTGGATTGGTAAGCAAAATAAAGGTCTGATTTATACAGGCTGCCTTCATCTTTTTTGAGGATGTTAGTGAACCGTGATTGTTTAGACCTCAGTATCTATTGATCTTCAATTACTGCAGCCTTTCAGTATAACTCACAAGTAACTTTCTGTTTTTGACTGAGAAATACTGAAACAGTATATTTTAGGGTCTTGGGAACTAGGGAGAACAGACGTCAGCACTGGTGTTCAAAAATTATAAATGAATCTGTTGTTTAGTCTACTCGGCCATCTCTTCCTATTGAAAAAGTCAGATGCCATACAGAAAAGTTAATTAAGTTTTTCAAAATCAAGGACACAATACATCTATCTAGTTTCGGATGATCTCAGCTTCTTCCACATCAGCATTCAGGCCATGGATGATGATGGTAAAGGTTGTAATACCACTTCCAAACACACTAATTTTGTAGTCCCTGCTTTTTGATTGTATGTTAATTTTTAATTCAATGACACTGTGTATCTGCTACCGCACTGCATAATCAAACAGCCATTTGCACACGCACATGTTTTGAGGGGAATGAAGCCTGGTCTGAAGCATTTAGGGACTAATACATCTATTGCATATTCAGAACCTTATTGGACTTTTCAACCTGCGAAAGGCGAGAAACTTTGATTGGGAACTGCCTTAAATTTCAGTTAGTATCTTAAAACTTAAGTTTTGCCTGGAAGAAGTTTAGGCCAATGCCGATGGATAGGTATATAATGATTTTAGTATAATTTTGTATGCTTTCGTTTTATCATCTCTTTCTTAGGTCTCAGCAGTCAGAAAGGACTTTGTTACCCTTGTGAGCGTGTTTTTTGCGTGCTATTTGTTAACTTATTTTATGCATGCTTAATATTAACTTAAGCCGAGTTATCCCAATCAAACATACCTGTCCCTGACTGTATATGTTAGATTCACTGTCGCCTTTTTAATTTGTACTTTGATTTTGTTCGATAAATAAACAGAAGGCTGCTGTGTGTGTAGAATGTTTTAGTTTTACTGTGTATATGGTTGTGGTGTAAGGTAAGGTCCGCGATGACGTGAAGGAGGAATGGTCAGCCATCATTCTTGCCCCGTGCCAGTCCTCACGCACATAGCAGCAACTCATACATTGTTGAACAAAAATTGACATTCAAATTTGAACACGAGGGAAAATAATGTGACATATTGGAAATGTAGCAAGCAAATCTCGAACCTTCTATTCGTAGCAAGTGCTGCTCCAACTTTTGTAGCAGATGAGTCTTCAGTGGACGGATTTCGCCTATTTGGAAACAAATATTCTTGTCTGATTTTCAAGCCAGAATAGAGTGAAGAAAATTAATTGATGAAGAAACCAAAATAATTTTCATTTTTGTTGTGTTTGAATTTTTGCAGATAATTGAAGTCGTATGATTAATGTAATTAAAAATGATTTAGAGGTTGGGTGCTTAGTGAGATTCTTCTGGATTGGGATTTGGGAGTATCATTTTGCTTTTGTTGTGTTGATTTTTTTCTTACATTTTCTTCTCTCTTTTGTTTTCATTTAATTTTCTATTGTAATTAAAGTATTACCATTTTTTTGGCTTCTGAAAAGTAGTCGTGTGCGAGGAAGGCGGATTCAAGATCGAACTAAAAAAAAATTCAAACATGGCTAAATGAATAAATTTAAACAAAAAATATTTTTTTTATGTACAAATTTTTTTATCCATCGAAATGAAATGAGCTGGGGAATTGGATCGGGCTGTAGTATGACCTAGTCTTCACTACATCCGCCCCTGCAGACCTATAGGCAGACGTATAGGTAATAATAATCACAAAATGTTGCACTTAAGAGTGGTAGTAGATGAAATGAAAGTATCGTCCCTTGCTCTTTGAGTTTAAAAACCATGCAATTCAATGCATCAAGAAAAAAAGCACTTCCGACTCATCAAAAAAATCATCAATAACATATTATTATTTGGCACGTCAACAATAACTTATATAGAACTTAGAGTAATGCTATTCATCCCTACTGGGATTGAGCCCCAGTCTATGTGGCAATTACATGACATTAAATGATAGATTCATTTAAATACAAAGTCACAAGACACATTTAATTGAGTCTATCATTTAGTGTCGTGTAATTGTCACATAGACTGGAGCTCAACCCTAGTGGGGATGAATAACATTATTCTAGAACTTAACAAAAAATAAAAGTAGTTTAACGTAGTGGACATTGGCTCACCAAACCCAACGGAAGTTCTTGGCAGAAAAACCCAAGAATGAGTGCACCAAAAAATTAATGAAGGTTTCAACAAAAATGAATTGTTGTTTTGCATCATTAGAATATACTGTTGAGAATTCTGATCTTAACCACAATAATTATTCTCCTAAAATAGTTGTCTTTGCAGCATCACGTAACATTACGATTTATGTATAAGAATATTGTCGTTGAAGTCACTCATCACATTAACAACAAGTGAGTCAGTGTTCTTTCAATAAGAATAATTCTATTAATCGGCGGCGGTGATCATTGTAGTCAATTGGCCGTGGATCCTGTAATTTGTTGTCCAATTAAGTCGTGATATGGTGAGCCATTTTGATGCATCCTCCATTGCAATAAAACGTATCATAACTCAATTGAACAATGAGTCAAAGGGTCCACTGCATCACAACTTCATTTAACAAAGAATCAAGAACTTGTCATCTAGACCAGAATTTTAATTTATTTTTTTATTTTCACATTATGTAAGATTCACAATTTATAATTTACAAAATAACTTTACCACACATACTCCAACTTTACTTATTTCGATTTTTCTAGAAAATATTGTACACAAAAAGGAAGAGAGCCGTTTAATACTTTCAATTAATTGTTTAAATAAAAATTGTTGCACTTTGATCTTGTCACGGAAGCATCACTGTACTTTAAAACACTTCTTAATCATCACACAACTTTCATAAGTTGATCTTTATCCATCATTCTTTAGGATTTACATAAATTGATGACTTAGACGGAAATGTCTACGTTGTAGATAGAATTTACATATGGCAAAAATTGCCTTTCAATTATCTTAAAAAGTACTGAATGGAGAGCATTTTGACAAAATCGAGTGATATTTCAACAAAATTATGAAGTTCAGTGAATTCCGTGTGATGAGACCCAAAATCTAGTTATTTTTGTAACAATTAACACCCGAAGAAATATTAAAAAGACAAAAATAATAATAAATGATTCTTCATCGGCAATCACCGGCCTAAGATTGATGATTCCCGTCGACATCATTGACAACGCTGTTTTTGGTAATCACTGATATGTGTGCTTCAATAGTCAATGATGGTATACAGTTGATCCTATTATTATTATTTCTCAAATATTTTTAGTCCGCTCGAATTCATCCACATTTAATTAAAATAATGTATAATATAATTAAACTTTATACATTCATAATATTTATTTTCAAAAAAATTATCCAAGATGAGACGAGGATTCCTTTGTTTCATCGGTTGTGCTACATGTATATAATGATTTACGTACACATGATATGGTGAAATATGATTGAGTCAGAATTTATTTAATCAAATAAAAAAACCCATCTCAACTATCTTTTTGACATCTCATTTGTATGTAAACTATTTTGTAATTTCATTATATCTAAGTAGCATTATTATTGTTCATTTGCCTCTTGAAAAGAGTGCAAAATAGCATGATTATTTGACGCCTAAATGTACTAAGTACCCTTATATTTTGATTTNATTTGAGGAAATAAGTGAAAAATGACCGAAGTGAAAGATAAGCATAGTTCAGGGACCCCAGATGCAAATATTCAAAAGAGGACTCGGGAGGCAAAATGAAGATATGAAGATCAAATTGAGCTAAGGAATTAAGCATTGGAAGAAGAGAAAGTAGGAAAAAGAAGTCACAAAACGCAAAACGAAGTTTGAAGACCAAAACGCTTGGTTAAGCTATGCGGTCGCATAGCGTTATCTCCACGCGGTCGTATGGAATGTTTCAGCAAATTCCAGCACCCAACTCCGGCCTTCTATGCGGTTGCATGCTTCTTCACTATGCGGTCGCATGGATGTTTAATTTTGACGCGATTTCAAATTTTCTTATTCGACTGAAACACCTATGGAAACAAATACTAGGGCGCATATATTACTCCAGAGCCATCTAGAATGAAAAGAGGAACCGGAGTGAACGCCTCAATGCACAACTCTTCTCTTCTTGATGCTTAAAAAACTCCAAGAAGAACTAAAACACTTGGTGAAGTTAGGGAGGAACTCATTGGATTCGATGATTTTACATCATTTCATGTAATCTGGTCTTTATTTGTT
>CAIGRT010122716.1:0-24183 GCA_903798405.1 Fraxinus platypoda | reverse complement strand
GAATAATTGCATTTTGATCCTCGGAGTTTCATATTCTTCCATTTTGGTCTTTTTTCGTTCATTTTCTCATTCTCTTCATTCCATTCATCAATGTAATCCTAAGAACACAAATTATATCGAATTAAGCCATATTTCAACCTATACATCAACAATTTTCCATGTTCTGTGATCTAAATAAGTGTGCAAAACACACTTATCAGTACCTATTACAATGAATAAGCTTTCTTTATATAGAACAAAGAAGTTAAAATCAAAAGAATATTTAATAAACTAGAACTTTATCAATTATTAAAACTAATATAATCTAATATAAATAAACATAATTTGAATTGAACTCGATTTTAAAATCCTATTTAAATTCTATCTCTGTCTCCATCAGTATCAGTTACCTTAAAGATCAAGAAGTAAAAGGAATATCTAGAGCTTATTATGCTATCTCAGGGATGTAAAGCTTTGGTAGGATCACAGTTTCTCTGCAAAAGTGCTATGATTGCCACAGCCTCCCAATGTTGAACCAAAATTTTGTGACTTGGAAGCTGAAAATTGTGGGTGTATGAAATGGTGTAAATCTAGAACAAAGCATATACCAATTGCTATGAAGACACCCCAAAAGCATAATGTCTAGGAAATCTCTAAAGTATCAGGAAACGACAGTCAACAGCAAGATGGCTTACTTTTGAGCACTTGCCATTGGATCTTTCAATCATGAAGAATCAGCAACAAAGATTCATGCCACAACTCCTTCCCTCGCTGTTTCTCTCTCTTGGTTACCTCCTCCAACCCCTACTCCGAAGGAAAAAAGGGTGATGCATGCTATAGAATATCAGTATTCTTCTATTCAACTTTCAAAAGAAACAAATACATTATATGGAAAATAAGATTCATTATTTTCTTTTCTGTAACAGCCCATTTTCATTCTGTTTGTGCCCATAAATGGCTAGGTACATTTTCTTGTTTTAAATATATTGTTATTGCATTGGATTGCACTATATATATTCTAATAGTTTATATAATCTTCTGACTATCCAACTGTCTCGGCCAAGTTCAGTCCTTATACTTTATATCCATGAAAAAAAGAAAATGCATGATGTTGTTTATTGCAATTTACTGAGATGTAATTTTAACTCTCTGAGCGCCTCTATAAGCAGGAACTGGTGTCATTCTCTGCATAGAGAAGGCTCTAGCTCAATTGGGAGTATGCAAAGAAGATGTAAACTATATAAATGCACATGCGACGTCCACTCCAGCTGGTGATCTCAAGGAGTATCAGGCTCTTGTTCATTGTTTTGGGCAGAATCAAGAGGTTTCCAAATAATGACAAAAACTCTTTCTTGTCTGCATAGTAATTATACTTTATACTGTTAGGTTCCTGATAAAAATTATGGGTTGTTCCATGTGTTTGCAGTTACGAGTGAACTCAACAAAATCTATGATTGCAACTGTGCAGGTTTTTGTCGTGCTTATTTTGTTTGCAGAAGTCACTAGAAAGTGACTGTACATCTTTGAATCAGGCATTTGCATAAATATTCTCTTAAGGCTCTGTCTTCGCGGTAATAGATGTATTTGCATTTTGCATGGCATCCTGATAGTTGTCCTTGAAGAAAAATTGTCAGCAACCCTATAAAATGTTTTATTTTTCTATGAGAAACTGGTTTGCAACTGCTGGGACTGCTAGGTTCAAATTAAGGTACATATTTATAGGAAAGTTTCTAAAGTTTTCTTGTCGGCCATAATTGTGGTTAATTTTAGGTTTGAGTTCTTGTTCCTATGGGAGTAAATAAATTCAGTAATATAGAAAGAAAAATCTTCAATTTAAATTCGGAGAACATCTTAGCCTGTACAATCTCAGAAGGGTGAAAAATGTTAGGGTGACCATTTTTGGGCCTTTTGGGTTTATAAAGAGTCGTAGGGAAATTTTGATCTCAGTCAAATATAATAAATGACATAAATATAGGAGTAATTATGCACAAAAATTATTGTTTTACCCATCTTCCTATCAAATCTCTCCTTTATGCTGTTCCCTCGCTTGTATAAGTGATAGTTTCACAGAGACCATAACCAGCTACATCAAGGTCATTCTGATTATCGTGAAGAATCAGCCACATATTGGATGGTTTGGTGGTTAGCTCCAATCTTCCATTTTCCGAAAACATTGGTTCCTCTTGTATCTTCTAGGAACTACTAACTAGGAAGTGATAAACATTTTGAGATAGTGTACTGACAAGCTGAAGCCTTGTTATTGTTGTTGCCAGTCTGTTCCTTCAAATGTCAATACAGCTAAACTTTTTGACAATTTCTTTATCCAGTGAAGTTATTAGATCAAAATGAGCCAAGGTCATAATTTGTACAGATCCCTGTGGGCATTGCATGTGTTCGGTTGTTGCAAATTGATATTCTATGGTTCTTGATTATTAAGAGCTCTAATGTTGAATCCCTTGATTAATGGGATATTCCCTATGAAGTAGGTTTGGCATTGTGCTCGACTATTTCACTGAATTTGTCTCCTTGTAGGCGATATGAACAGGCTGGGTTCATCCAAATATCAATCTTGACTCCAGATGATGGTGTGGTATGATCTTCAATTTCATTCTTTTTCAGTAGTTTCATGTGCAGAGGGAATATTGTTAGTGTTGCAATGCTTTTACCAGTTATTCACTCGGGAAGAAAGAAATACGTTCTTTGAGCCATTAATTAAACATGGCTTAAATGGTAGAACACTGTATATCCAGGAGCATTGATAGAGCTAAAAGGATGCAACTAAACATGTAGATATAATTCATTTTGCACATTTACTGGTTTCTTGGTTTTGCTATTATAGGTTTGTGCAAGTAAAGTTGATCCAACTATGTAGCATTTACTGATGATCACCCATTAATTCAGGACACAAATGTGTTGGTGGGACCAAGGAAAGAAAGACTGGACATTAAGGTGGCATTATCCAATTCATTTGGATTCGGTGGCCACAATTCCTCAATCTTATTTGCTCCATATAAGTAGATCTTTATGGCACGCTCAATTTCGCAAATGATGTCTTAGATGATATCAGAACAGAGAACTATAACCAAGGCAGTTAATATCTTGTGTTCATCTTTCCTAGATGGGTAAAAAGCAAAGTCAGTCTGTATATTTGTTACCAGTAGAGCTGAAAAGTTGTGTTTTTTATGTCGATAATTTCAATGATGTCTCAATCTCAATCCCAAGTTTTTTATGCAAGTTATTGTCGACTTCATTATATCATCATATGGTTCTTTCTCCATTCGATGCCCTTGGATATCATCTTGTGGCATATGTTTGGCAAAAAGGATTGGACCCAATGAACAATATTAATTTGATACACTTCCAATTAGTGGATGTCTGCACGTAACTTGAAACACAACATAATTAAAAAGAGAAGATGCACCAATATTAATTTGATACACGTTTTCAATAGTTTCGTTATGCCATTTGAGTGTTCGATGCAAGCCATCCGCCGTTGACATATCAAGCAAGTCTAATATTATGATCACCAGTAATGACTTGGGATTACCCCTTGGCTCGTGCAACTACTAACTCATGAGATAATACCATGGAGAAGACAATTGTTTCTACGGTCCATTCACTCGTTTTTATAATTTTTACACGAAAAGTTACAATAGACCAAGCTTTATAGGTTGAAAGAATGATAGATAATATCTTCACTTGGATATTTTAGTACAGAAAAGAAATACCTTAAGGCACAACAAAATTACGTAAAAGGGGCTAAATGAGGACACTCCTAACCAAACCAGAAACATAAATCACTGGCTAAAAATTTAAGCAGCTCTATGGAACTTCAATGGCCTCAATTGCAGATTTCCCGTCTGACCTACAAGACAGTTAACCTCAATTTTTCTTTTGGTTCCCTTTCTTTTTGCCCTTCTTTAATTTAACTCCCTTCATAGAAAGTGCATTTGCGACACTTCTGCCTTCTAACCTCTTTGTCAGCTTTACAACACTTGCCATACCTTTCCTAGCAGCTGCACGGTGCTCTGGCCTGCGACTCATCATTTTTCGGTCAAGTGGCCAATAGGCATAAGGTTCAAGCTTGTCCTTCCTGTTCACATCACCACGTGCCTTCTTGCTTGCATACTCACTACCTGTATACGCCCACCCAGACTCTGACGTCTTTCTGCGCTTCTGTGTTTTTCGTGAATTTGCAGACAAGTTGCTTCTTACTTCATCTGCCTCAGTGTCATAAGGTATCTCTCGCTTGTGGGTCCTACCTCCCTTCTTTTCCCAACCTTCCTCACGAATAATTACACGCCCTTCGGGGTCTATCTCTAGCTCATCATCGGAATCAGACTTCTTTTTCATTATCTCTGATGATCGCAGAGAAAACTTCGTCTTTTTCTGATCAAGCAAGTCAAGTGGCTCATCATCCAATTGGTCAAATAAGTCTTCTTGCAAGCTCTTTGCTGCTTTACGGGTTCTCTTGGATCTGATAACATTCAAACTATCATTAGTTCAATAACACGTGACACAAGTGCTCCCAAATGCATGAATAGCCTACATGAGTACATAGCAGTATCCCACATCCTAAAGAAATGAATTATTCCAATGCCAACAACATTATTAACAAGAGTATGCATAAAGCTAATAAGTTATAAACATAATGTAAACAGACCGTAAAGATGCTTTAAATTCAAACTTCGAGACATCCTTCTTTTTCCCACTAGAAATACTCTGCGCGTCCATGTATCCAGCATCACTGTTTTCCATTTCCTCTTCACCAAAATCAGAAAATATTTTTGTATGATTCCATCTGCTCATCCTGTACAACAAATTAAAGAATTACTATAGGATGCTTATAGTCGTCCTTAAATAATCAGCAAGAGATGATAGGTCACAAGGAATCACTAGACAACTAAGTACTCTTTACAGGCATGTCATGAAAAGGCTCACTAAGGACTGATGTCCTTTGCCTTCACCATCTGTTTTAAAGTGGTAATCATTCTTTTAATTTTTAATTGACAGACAAGGTCGCACAGAAGCATCTTTGCAAAGGTATACATGGTTAAATTATTTGATAATGAGCTAACAACATACTATCACAAACCATTGCAAAACAAAACTTCAAAGAAATAGTACACCACAGTAAAACTACACTTGTCACTCCAGTGTGTCACAAAGAGACAGTACACAATTTCAAAAGATAACTAAATTCTGATAAATTAATTTATATTTTAAGTTACTTGTATTCTGTAGAACTGAAAACCAGCCAAGCCATCGACCCAGAAAAGGTCAAGGGTCAAAAAGTTGAACTGGGCCAAACTGTTTATTAAAAATGTTAAAGAAACATATATATACATACCACAAAAAATTGACAAAAATATGTTAATTTTCCAAATAAATTATGTATATAGACAAAAGCACTTATTAAACTCGGTTGCATTTAATTTCTATCATCTTCACTTTTAATATCAATAGAAAATTAGACAACAAATATAGACAAGCATTAATAGCTGATTCGCTTAAATATTTTTATGGCATCTTATTGTGCTAATAAAATAAAATTAAACGAGAAAAATTGAGTTAATTGAAATAAAATCAAGAAATTAGAAATTTATTTTGGGCTTTAGTTTTTTATTTTATTGTTTCCTTTGGGGGAATTCAAACACAAAAAAAAAATAATAATAATAATAATAATAAAAATAATAATAATAATAATAAGTAAAAATTCTAAATTCAATATCAACTTCCAGTTTACCATCAAGGTAAAGGGAAGGCTAATTCATAGGCAAATTCGAGAAATTGGGTATCCTAATAGATCAACTGGCGGTGATTGATTCACTTTTTAGAAAATTAACTTTTAAGCAAAGACAAACATGATCTTAGAGGTGGTTCCGTTCTACATTTATGTCTTGTAATCTCCACTCGTAAAGGATTCATATGCATAAAAAGAAAAAAGAAAAAACCTGGATGTAGTTGCTTTCGATTGAATAGATCTCGCATCAACAGATTTAGCAACTTGCTTCCTCTCTTTCCGCTCCTTCATCTGCATTTAATAGAATGAATTATATCACTAATATTATATTCTTTAACAAAAAATATTAAAGAAAATCAAGCTATCTTCTCAAGGTGACAAACCTTTCTTATGTTGGTGAGAAGTTTTGTATGCTCTTCAGGCATGACTTCCTTCACAGCATCCAGACCACATTTTCTTACAAGCATTTCGAGGAGTAGTTTAACCTACAGCAATACACCAGAGATAAATTTGTTGCACGCTAAGAGTTGACCGAACATACAACAGAAAGTCTTAGCACACGACTTCAATGCAGAAGAAACGACAAGTTTCTATTATGAATAAGCTTTCAGAATGAGAACGTCAAGGATCGTAAATCACAAGAAATGACCTAAATAATCATATACTTACCTTCGCTTTGAAATGGTTCTTAGTACTATCTTGCCAATTCAGCAATCCATCAACCAGGCTCTGCAGGTGCTTTTGCAAGCCCTCAGCTTGTGATTTGGCCACCAATACCTTCAGCAAACCTAAATTAGCCTGCAATGAAAATCAAATATCCAAAATGCAAAGGCATCAGATGACAAAAGAAAGCACCCATTTATTCTTAAAAACTCAATTTGCAAAAAGTTGAGACGAGTGAAATGGACCTTGATTATTTCTCTGTTCTTTCTTTGCAGGAGGAGAAATGTGGATGGAAGGACATTGTACACAGCAGAAACAAGGTCAGAGAACTCATAAGCCAAGCGAGCTAGGCCCTTCATCGAGGCACTAATCATATGAGGGGTCTCTCCAGCCAGGCCTCCTGCAACCTATAGAAATGAAAAGAATGTTAATCTTGCAGCAGAGATACATTGCAATTCACTAGAGTCGCAAATCGTGTACCATGTTAAAAAACTGGTACAAATTCTCCTTTTTGCCACCTTTCTCTTCATCTCCACAGGCATGACCAATCTCGACAAGAATATCATATGCTCTATTCCTTGTTTTTCTATTAGCCTTGCAAGGAAACCATCACCAAGAAGTCAGCATGTCTTAACCATGTTACACATCCATAGTAAATGTGCATCTATATGCTTACATATGCACGTAGATATGTAAAAACAGCAATTTTCTTCATAGAAAACAGTAAATTTTAATAGATCAAAAGAGCCCACCAAAATTCACCAAATTAACAGAACCTGACTTATAATTGTCACTTCCATTTTGTTCTTAAAAGATTTTTTTCTAAAGTAAGCTCTAATAGAATTTCACTACGGATAAAAGAGTTAATCAATATAATCACTATTTTTACAAGGTTTAGCAAGCAATAAACAATCGAGCGTGAAAAAAATGAGCTTTGGTGAAGAATTACGGTCAGATTGAACGAGTGGTCCATTAATAGTTTTCTTAAGAAAAAAGAAACGAAGTAGCATTATTCATATTGAATTCAAGATTGACCTCACTAAGAGGAAACTTAATGAGATTCTATAGTTGAAGGAACGCAGAACAGTGAATACTAAGAAAGCATACAAAGGCCAGTATTTTTTAAAAACAGCGAAAAATACTTTCATAAAGAATCTCAATGCCAAATTCTTAAAAGAAAGCCAGTAACGCTCCATAAAAGAAAGTTCTTGGTTTTATAATATATATATGTATGTATGTTTTCCATTTCCAATGAAAATAAATAAGTGCCACAATTCAATCACTAATGAGATTGTTGGAAACAAGAAAGTACAGTGACATGGAGGCCCTGACCAGCTTGGTTCTCTCACTAAAGAGATGATGATAGTGTCAATAAATTTAATTGAGTTTGAATAAATAACAATCTATGATGTGTGTCCGTGACGACACGTCGTTTCGTCTCGGACATCAATGATACTAGGACACTCATGATATGGTTCTGACAACCACATCCTGTTCCCTGTTTTGAATATTTTTTTAAAATTTTCAATTCTCTATACATTAGGGACATTCCTTAGAAGTATTAAACATGGCATGTGATGTGACTCCTATACTAAAAATTACAATAATAGAACTTATAAACTGTTTAAATTATAAAATAGATAGAAAATATTGATGAATAAATAGGTAATATTTGTGCATTCCTCGAAATGTGTGGATAAAAAAGTAGCTTGAGTGTTTATAAATAGTTTATAAACATGAGCCAAATATAGACAAAGATTAAAGTATAAATTTTAAACTTTAAAGAATTTAAATCGATGTGTCCCCGACATATCCGTGTCCTACTTTATTTAAAAAAAAAATCATTTCTGTCTGCTTCCGCGTCCAATTACAACATAGATAACAATAAAGACGTATGAACCATGACGTAAAATGCAGGTGCATACATCCAGCATAACATTGGAGCATCATACGAAACAAATAAAAATTAACAAAAAGAACAAAAAATATAATTGGATATTAGGCACAGATAAACTCACAATCTTATGAAAATTTCATCATTGTAATCGACAGCGATCTAATGATAACTAACTAAAAAGCACAGAAAGCATGGATTCCAAGTTACAGCAAAAATATCAGTAGGGAACAGAATGTAGTTGCACCAAACCTTAAAAATAGATGGATGTTGACACAATGACACGCAAGAAATGACAACACTTCACAAGCACAGTGGTATATCATTCGCCAACAACACAAATCCCTAAAATAACTAAATATTATCTCAATTTCCATGGGAAACCATTCATAATGTATTTGGCAGCTAATAAAATATGTAAATAGATGCACTACTACGAATTATTGGAAGATGTATCAGGACAGCACAATTGTCCAAGTTGTTTTGACCACCTATGAAGCTGTTATACCTTTAACTTCAAAGCCTCGTCGCTGAAAAATCAATTTTCTTTATAAATTTGAATTTGACCTTATTCGTAAATCATAATAGTAGATAGACCCAAAACTTTCAGTACGGTCAAATGTAAAGGAATCAGATACATAAGAGATATACATGCTTGCATGCTGCCATAAAATATAATCATCTAAAGAGAGCATGAGACCCTGTAGACTAACATTAATGCCTAAAGAATGGTGTCAGAACAAACTGAATCTACTGTATCAGAGGTTTCAGAGGCTCACTTGTGTGAAACCAAGTAACAGCAACAAACCACAAACTAGTGTACTTCAATGATAGTTAAGTTTCAGAAAATGTTATATACCTCTTTTAGTGCAAGTATAATTTCAGTAAGGAAAGATGCAGCAGTGCCATGCCTCATCTGTTCAGATCCATCCTATAGGCATAGGCATGTAATGCAAAATTAGAAAGGAGAAGCTACTTCAAATGTAAGGAAAATATAGCCTTTTTGTGAAGTTGAATTTTTTAGAAGTGATTTTTTGGGAGAATGTGTGGTTAAAAGTACAGAAAAATTAAGGGAAAATGTGAAAAATGATTTTCTTGGAGAACATGACTGAAAATGAATGAGGAAAAAGTGATTTTGAAAAAAATCAGTTTCAAACATGGGCGTAATAATTTAACAAGCTACTTCAGACTTCAGTTAATATGGTTGACTTCCCTTGTTACCTTAGAAACGTGAATAATCAAAAAGTACAAACAGTCAAGTCTGTGACGTTTGGCTGAAAAATGACATGATGGAAGAACTTCTATCATCAGACTGAGCATCTCTTCAAGCCTTCGAGAAATGAATTCGTCAGAGTGCTGTCCATTAAATTCCAGTAAGCTCATCAGCCAAAATGTAAGCACATAACGAAGAACATGGTGAAAATTAAAAAGTCATTACTACTATAGATGATATTTAGCTCAATCATTATCTCTTATGTCAACTTTCTAAAAAAAAAGAGAGGCAATATGCTGCGTGTTCTTTAACTCGCAAATGAGATATGCTAACATCGTCTAAAATATCTGGAAAAACGTGTATAATAAAGGAGTTCCTCAGTCCTGTCACCTCAGTCTTAGACCAGTGGTATGAAAAAAATAGGTAGAAGGGGTAATCACTACAGAGCTTGGGACGGATGGGATTTTATTATAAAGATAGCTGACTGCTCTTTTCAACTATCTACTATGCTCCACATTTCCACCAGAAGCCAGAAAGAAGAAGACACGTGGAAAAGATATATTAACACAATTGACATGACGGTCATTTTTTTATTACAATGAGCCTTTACCCATTTTGTTAAACAGAACACCGAACCTCAGATATCAAATCTCAGATATCAAAGTAATCTATCCAAATTCTTAATAATTTTCATGAACAGGCTTCATTTAAATGTGAAATTACACCAAACAAATAATTAGGTATGATATTGTGGTTGAAGACAAGATTTAAATGATATATATGTGACCTTTAACTGCTCTTTTAAATATCATGGTTCAACATGACAAAGGTCTACATCCAAGTCAAGTCGCCATCCATTTAATGAAATTGTGCACATGTTAGGCTTTGATGAGAGAAAAACAATGACGTGACGGGTGAGTGTTGAAAACAATATTTAAATGATATACATTCGGTCGTTTCTAACAATTTAAGCTTTTAGATCAAGTGGTTCAAAAATTGTTAATTTATATTACGCACGGAAAGAAATGGGAGAAAATAATCAACCAACACCATTATTATTCTCAAGCTAGTGGATGAACTGCTGTTTGTTGTGTGGAAGATTTTCTGTAGAAAATTCGCTAAGATATTGCGGATATATATTTCAACTGCAATATCTTTGCTATATTGAGATCTCAGCCTTCATTCTTCCATCCAATATTTTGAGATACTGGATCATGGTGTGTGATACCTAAAAGTCAAGAGATATTGGGAGATCTAAGTTATTTTAAATTATGTACCTTCAAAACTAATGCTAATTATTCTCTTTGATAACCTTCTGGTAGACTGCCAAAACAGGCAATGAACAAACACTTTTCATAAGATTGAAATTTCTTCCACACGACTGATTAAAACATATAACCCATGTGAGCCAAATATTTCAACATTTTTTATAGCTAAAAAACACTTGATTGGATGGAAATCGTGTACTATATCACAGCATAATAACAATGAGCACTAAAAACATTATTTTTCGTTATAAACAAAATTACCCTGAAAATCATTGATAGAACTTTGTAGGCCTTCTTCTGGATCGAACCCTCTACATCCTGGAATACAGCAAGTGTTAAAACTTCACCTACTTCAACTCCTTTAATTTAGAAAGATATAATGACCTTCATTCACATAATAATTAGTGGAAGTAACAAGCTAAATATTGACAAACCTTCAATGCAGGTTGTATAGCAATGAAGAGAAGATCAATTTCTTTGGTATCCAAGCCAGGTAAAAGTGAAACAGCAAGGTCAAATAACTGTGCCCTATACAAAAAATAAAATGCAAAGTATCAAAAATCTAGCACAAGTAACAAGCAGATTCCTAGCTCGTTCATCCTAGCTACAGGTAAGAGAATAAGAAAATGTCTTTAAGGCAGCTTACCTGGTTGATGATAGTGAACCTTCATGGGATGAGTTGTCAACCTGCATTAGGTTAGAACTTCTTGAGGTTCCTGATTTTCCAGCCTCTTGAGTGACCTTCAGAAGCTTCTGCATGGTAGTCCTGAAAAATCTTGTGACCACCTCTTTCTCCGAAACTGAAGCAAGCTCGCCAATTGTATTCTGTAAGTATATATGATGTAAAACACCAAAGATAGCTCAATGTAGGTCAAGTGATGTTCCGAATTACGAAGAAAACTACATTTGGATATGATATTATTGAGAGAAATCGTAATAAATATTTTGTGAAATATTTGCCAAGTTTGGATTAGCTGTTCAGTGTCTTAATAATTCAAATAATTTATATCTCCTTCCTTGAGACAATAGTATTATGGTAGTAGTATGAAACTGCAACCATATAACTTACATCTCCGTGACTAGAAATGGAAGTAAAATTAGCCAATGTTTGTCTCCCATTATTTCAAAACTCTTTTTTCTCAAACTCATTTTCAACCCCACATTCTCACAATAAAATATTTTGCACATAAGACTAAAACTTTTCCTATTTTTTAACCACACATTCTCTAAAAATCCACTATTCATTGGTTTTAACGCTGCAACTACTAGTCCGATAGAAGGGTTGTCTAATTTTTTAGAATTTCTATCTTGTTTAAACTGATAATGCACTCCTTGTGTAATATCTTTTGGTGTTGATTTATAAAATTACGCGATTACCTATCAAAAAAAAACTACAAGAGTGTGAAATAAAAATTAATCAATCAAAATTGTATAGTTGGTTTAACGCTGCAACCACTAGTCCGATAGAAGGGTTGCCTAATTTTTTAGTATTTCTATCTTGTTTAAACTGATAATGCACTCTCTGTGTATTATCTTTTGATTTTGATTTATAAAATTTCATGATTACCTATCAAAAAAAAAAAAATTCACTATTCAAAAACTCATTTTCGCTTTATAATGGTAGACGAACAGGGGTCTAAATAACTTGATTTCAATTATGAAGCACTAATATGTAAGGGCAGGATATAAAATAAATCAAGCCCATGAACACTGCATAAAAGGACAAAGTAGACCCAACCCACCACAATTTAGTAAATGTAATTCTACATGATCGTAATCCTTTAATTTGTCGACAGATTAGAAGAAGGGAAAGAAAGAAATTTCATGATGGACTCTGACAACATGAAGCTAAGTTTATTTTCAATAAACTCTGGAACACATACAAGAATTTTTTCTATTCCATTCGGTTCATTGCAACATCTACATCTACATCCACAGTAACTAGATCCTTTCAAACCATAACATGCCATGTAGGTTCTGTACTACTTCTCTCTTCCACCATGTTCTACTGTTATCCATTGGAACTTCTTTTGGTCCCAACCACCTAAGCCATTGTTCCCATTTGTCCTTAAATCGGTGCCACCTCCCATTATAATTTACTTCATCATCAGTATGGTATCTTGGAGGGACCAAATCAATATTGTCTTACCACAAAGTCCATCAGGTAAATTTCATCTTTCACAGCCATCAATTTTAAGGTTTAAAATGCCCTTTCAAACCACTAAGAACACAGTTCAATTTCCAAATCAATAAATATCATGCGTACAAATGAAACAACAAATATCCTACAATCATCTCTTGTAAATTATCCATTTGCACACAGGAGATCGAATATAGAACTCATACAAGGCAAAGGCGTAAAAATTCAAACAAATTTTTATCAGGAAGAGAAACCCTAAAACAGATAATTTTCCCAATATGGCTATACTTCGTCGCAGCATTTACTATCCCACATGAGACATTTTTTAGAAATGTCACAAATCTAAGTCAATTTGTCCATATATATCGAAGTCATCACAATTTCATATTTTCTGGCAAAAAATTTAATGCAGAAGGAACATAACTAGTTGTTTGACACAGAAAATAGTAACAGATGTTGCACCAGCGAGAATTTCATGAAAATCTGCACTGCATATACTACTTATCACCTAGAAGGATGTCGATGCAGCATAGAATATACATATATACCTCAAAATTGTTTGTAAAACAAAAGCTCACAGCAACCAGATTGTTTCTAAAAAGACGATGAACATTTTGAACCTACCAGTAGCAGTCCACCGGTATCCTTGGAAGATTTCAAGAAGACCCCAGAAAGAACAGACAACAACTCACGAGCAGAGGATCTCAACATGCATAAGTTAGCATCTGCAACTTGTGAAGTATAGAGGGCAATGGCTCGCTCTTCAGGAATGCTTATTTCTACATTTGAAAGATCCCCGTTTCCTTCCAGAACTTTCTTGTTCTGCTGAATGAGAATCTGCAAACTGGAGCATATTATTCCACGAAGATCAGGCTCTTCACGAAGAGCACTACATAGTGCTTTCTCTAGATCCTTTAAACCTTCAGCAGTATCCACAGGGTAATTGCAAAAAGATGGTAACAGTGACCACAATGAGTATATAAGCCCATCAACACTCCTTGCTGAATAAATCCTTCCCTCTTGCTCAAGCTGGCATGAGAATATGTTATTTTTGTACACATCACAAAAAAAAGGGAAATCAAAATTAGCATAAAGAGATTCATACAATAGCAGACTTCCGCTTCATCACACCAATCATGGGTAAAATTGACTTTGTAAAGAAGCTTAGATTGGCACCAACAATATATTGCTTCAGAATAGGAAAGAGCCAGAGATTAGCCTCAGATAGGTCTTGAGCATCCAACTGAAGTGGTAGAATATTCAAAAAGGTCTCAGGTCCCATAGCACCAAGGGCAGCCCCCACACACTCGTGCAACTGCAAACGTGCAAAGTAATTAATGGTAACAACAAATTAATTTCATGATCAAATGATATTTTGCATCTCGTTAAAAAAAAAAATGCCCAAAGTACAGCCTATGTGAACAACAGTGACTAATACATCAAATTTTTAGATGTCAAGCATATTGTGTTTATAGTTTCTCAAACAGGTTCTTTAAATCCAAAGTCTGATCAACCCCAAGCTCTGCACATCAATGTTAAAAAATTGAGGAAGATGCTTCTCAGTATAAAAACTGAAATAAATGGCTAAATTTTGTGCAATAGACAGATCATAATTCAATAAAAAGAATATGATGAAGTCCTCAACCAGTAACTGGGAACAAAATGTTGCTAACCTAAGTTATGTCCCCTTCCCGAAGGTAGGCCATAAACATAAGTTTCGTCAATATTAGTTACCTGTTTCCTGAAAGGAAAGTCTTCATCTGGCAACTTCTGCATGTCTGCCAAACTCTTCAGTGTTCCCCTTAAAAAGTAGGATGAATATTTTCCTGCACCAAGTCACAGGGCCTTGTCAATTCAACTTACATAAGAAACTCTTTGGATAGGCGTTAAGAGGCATACATTTAAGAAAGTTAACTATAAAAATAACACTAAATAAATATTTCTTGAGGGAAGAGGGGGGGTTAAGAACCATGTTCTAAAAAACGTGAAAACGCGCCGCCTAGGCGCGACTAAAACGCGTCGAATTCGGGAAATGCGGGAAAAATGCGTTTTCCAACTAAAAGGCGCGCCTAATGCGCGCCTAGGCGGGACTAATGCGCGCCGCCTAATCCCCTTTCTTTTTTTTTTTTCTTTTTTTTTTTTAAATCTGTTTTTTTTTATATATTAANTTAAAATAATATTAAAAGTACGAAACGCATTATGACGCCTTTTCTCCGCATTGACACGCTTAAACTTGTGATTCTTGATTCTCGGTATCGACGCTTCGCAACGCATTACGCATTTTAGAACACTGGTTAAGAATGATATGTCGGATAACATTAACAGACCACAATTACTTCTGTCCAGGGTACTCAGAAAGTTTCTCGTTTAGGGTAAATTAAGTTGAGAATTTAAAAAGCATTAGAAACAAGGCTAAATGAGAGGAGAAGAGATCAAATAACTCAATAAAATTACCTAATTTTTCAAACATTGACGAAACAATTCGAAATGACATATCCCAGACGGAAGCATAGTGATAGTCAAGCAGGCTTTCAATAGTTGCACAAACTTTTTCAATGACAGTTGGACCAGATTTCCTTGACGTCACATTAGAATTCATTGTAATCTCTTCAACACCCTGTTTGATCAAGTTCTCATCAATGCATGCTTGTACTAAGCTCTTAAAAGTAGCCATTGCTGCCATCGTGGCCTCCTCATGTTCAGAAACCAAAATATCTGATAAAGCCACAAAGTGAATATTATGGTAATACAAAGTAAATATTATATATTTTCAGCTGATATAAGTATATTAAGTAACATAATATAGATGCAATTAAGTAATATGATAGTGTGATGTCTTTTGGATTGAGGAAAAAATAGAGAACAAAACAACGAAGAAATTAACCTTTGAGCGCATTGAATACAACAGGGAGCTTAACTACACAAATTTGCCTGTTAAGTGAATAAACTCTCTTCATCCCGATGTCTAGCAAGCGAGCAGTGAATGTCATGCTATCAGCAGATGACTCATTTGCAGTGACTGAATTAATTAATGAGCATAACAGATCGAGGAGAACCTCAGCAGAAACTTCTCCTATTGAATGGAGACAAAGTGCATTCAAAGCATCTGTTATGCGCCTAGTGACAAGGGGTTGCCTCAGTTCCAAGAGAGTTTTAAAGTACTTCATGATGTTGGTAGAGGACTTTGCAGACAAATAAGGAAGACAGAATTTCAGGGCATCCAGAACATAAAGAACCTCCTGTGCTCCTTTGGGTCCCTTTGAATCCTTCGCAATTGATCCTCCAGCAAGTAGGAGATATCTCTCTAAGACATTGGTAATAGCTTCACTGGAAGGTGCAAGTAATGGAGCAAGGAGCGGTGATATCTGAAAGTTTGATAGGACATCACGAAGACGTGATTGTGACTGCCTTCTTACCTGCATTTCACAGTCCAAACTGACTGTCAGTTCTATCATTACAAAGAATTAATAATAGTGGAGAACAACTAGTCTTTGTCCAGTGATATTGCACATTTTTAACTGTTCCCAAAATTAAGAGAAAAGGGGCATTAAATTTATGGTGTTTGTTAATAAATCTTTGTAATTGATCCTCACAGTTAAAAGGAAACAGGAAACTCAAAGTACAAGTTTATTTTCAATTTGTCAAATGCTAGTTATTATCACATATATAGGAGAAAGCCAACAATGACTTGCAAATGAACTACTGAGAAAAGGATAGAAATCACAAATTGGGATTAAATTTACAATTTGAACATTCCAACACCATTCACAAAATAAGCTCCAACTATTTGAAAAGGTAGGGTATATAAAAATTTCATCTTTCAATAAAAGCTTATTCATATTTGCAGTACTTAAAAACCAAAATACCTAGAAAACAGAACATTCAAAGTAAAATCTAACAAATTCAGGATCCAAGAAAGAAAAAAATGAGAAGAAAGACTCATTCCGACCTTAGGCCGATCGTCAATAATATAACCAAGAAGAACCCCATACAACTGCGCTACGTCAGCCCAGGCAACATTTTCTCTCACAATCAACGACAGCGAAACACACTTTAAAGCCGGCACAATCCCATTAACCCCGATAGTTTTCGACCGGAGGACCCGAATCAAGAGCTCGGACAGATAATCATACTTTGATTTGAGGATGGACGTGTTGAATTCGTCGACAACAAGGGATAGAATGGTAATCAGTGCATCGAGGAGGTGGCCGGGAGGTTCAGAAGACGAGGAAAGGCGATCGAGAGAGGAGCAAGTGGCGCCAAAATATGCGATGGGGGTGAGAGGGAGGTTTTGGTCCTTGAGCTCCTGCGACATGGCGCCGATGGCAGTGCAAACGTGGATGTCGTGCTCGGTGGAAGAGTGGCTGAATTGGGATAGCACTGAAGAGCAGAACGGATCGACGGCGTCTTGCGCTGGTTGCGCCGCCTCCATCTCGACGGCGTCCATGGTTGTGGGCGAATTAGGGTTCTAAGAAGACAGGGTTTAGGCGTTCAGTTTACAACCCTCAAAACTAAAATTCTTTAAATATTAATTTTTATTAGGAATGATTTGTAGTTGCCGTCCTCAAACATTTCCACTTGAAGCACTTAAGTCTCTTAACAAATTTTATTGATTTTTCTTGAACTTGTAATTTAGGCATATTCAATCGAGACTTTCAATGACTTTCGTGGTGCATTCAATCTAGACTTTAAAATTTTTTATAGAATTGAAAAGCATAAATCTATTCAATGAAGACTTGTTAAGTCCCTGTTTGGTTTGGATTAAAATTTAATAAAAATTTTAAGTCAAAGTCAACAATTAATTTTAACCACAAATTTCATGAGATCTACAATTTTTCAACCACACATTTCATTAACTTTTATCAAAATTTACTAAAAATCTGATTTTAATATCCACCAAACATAGACTAAGACTTAACAAAAGTCATGAATAAATATTCAATATAAAATTTTATAGACTTTTTGAAAGTCCGTAAAATTGAGTATTAATCAAGACTTTTGATATTTAAAATATCAGTAATTTTTAATTAATTTTATGAAAATTTTTGCGTACTAACTTTTAAATAGAATGTACGAATAAAGAATTTAATATAAAGTATCATATTCACCCTTAAAATTTTGAAAGACTTCATAAAGAAAAATAAATAAATTTTGTAGGCATTGTCCTTGTTTGATACTCATTCTTTTCAAGATACATTTTTTTCTCTTTTATTTTTAATTTTATGTTCTTCAATAAAATAATTTTACACGAAAACTCAAAATTTTTCTTTATTTTTTAATTATACAATCTCTGTCAAAATATTATTCAAAAATTCATTTTCATCAAAGAAATAGGGCTCAAAGAGGCTCAATATTTCTCTATTTCTTTAACATTTCTCTTTTGTATTTTATTCTACAACACCCTAAAGCCATGATACAAAAAATTAATATTTCTCTCTCTTTGCAACATAGTATTATTATCATTAATTCTTATCTCTTCTATTTTTCTATGAAACAATATCTGTGTTTGAGCCTCATTTCTTGTGTATAATTTATTTTGGAATAATAGATTGATAGAGAATGTGTAATTAAAAATAAGAAAAAGTTTTGGGTTGCGTATAATATTATTTTATTGAAAAATATGTGGTTGCAAAGAAGAGAGAGAAAAATATTTTTTTTCAAAAAAATTGGGATAAAACAAAGTCAATATATGTAAATAATTTTTTTGTAAGATTTTTCATTCTCTTCTTTTTCATGATTCCTCCAAATTTTGTATTTGTATAGATGGATAATTTTTAAAATTTATAAAAACTAAATTAATTTTGTAGTTATTTTTTTATATATTGGTTGTTTATTTAATTCATAACTTTGTACAAGTTTGAAAATATTGATAATGTTATACATTAGAGAATTATATTTTTATTAAAGAGTACTGAAATATTATGATTTATTTTATTTTATTTTGGTAATATTTATGTAATTTACATGATTTATACCCTGCTTGACGTTCTTTAATTTACTTTAATTTATTTCTTATACTCATTTTCAATCACAAATTAACACAATCAAATATTTTATAGTCAAATTAAAAAAAAAAATCTTACTTTTTAATGACACATTTTCCAAAAAAATATTATTCAAAACTATATTTTTAAAATTTTAATGCCACCAAATAGGGGTATATCTTTTATTCACAATTTTTCAACCACACATTTCATCAACTTTTATCAAAATCTACTAAAAATCTAATTTTAATCTCTACCAAATAGGGGCATAGTGTGTTGTGGATCATTCGGTCGTGCAAGTAGCGATTTCAGAAGGAGAAACAATAATTTATATATAATTTTTTTTTCTAAAATGAAAGTACGTAAAAGTTAAATGATTTAAAAATAAAAAAAATAGTCTTTCAATAAAAGTTTATAGAGGTTGTAACAATTACAAAATGTTACAGAATATTTGAATGCAAAGTTTGTTCATTGGTCATAAATTCGGAAGTTGTGTCGTAGGCTAGGAAAGGAAAAATGCCCCGACTTTTATTTTTTATATTTTTATGTTTTAAAATTTAAATCGTATTTAAAAAATTAGAAAAAAATAAATTAAATATAGATAAATAAGTAAGTAAAAAAACATGAATATTTTAATCCTTGTCCCTACAATTTATTAGTATATACTACCAAGGATTTTAAAAGCGTAAACAAGTATACGCTAAAAAGTTAGTATTTTCAAGACAACTTATTTATAACATTAACTTAGAGAAGAATCTTTATTGAAATGTGTGGTTGAAAAGTTGTGGGACCTATAAAAGATGTGGTTAATATTGATTGTTTGACTTTGACTTTGACTTGGATTAAAATCATATTTTAATCCGGACCAAACAGAAGCCTTATATAGGGGATGTTTGATTCCTATTTTTCCCAAAATATATTTTCATCTCTTTTTTTTTTCAATTACACATTCTTCATTAAAATAAAATTACACGCAAATAAAAAAAAAATCTTCTTTTTTAATCACACATTCTCCCTCAATCTACTATTGCAAAATATATTTTTAAAAAAATAACGGGGCAAACACCCCGTAATGTTCACGTTGCAAAATGATATTTGTTGCTGGTTCATTGATACCCGCGACAAGATCATTGTGTACAAATCAAGTCCACTGCATTATTGAAGTCAAGTAGGTATATTGGTTATTTTGCAATTATGAGATGTAACACAGAAGAAAATGTATTGAACGCGTAGATGTCACATACAACATGACTTTCGGGGGGAAATTTCATTTGTATGAGAGAGGTTGACAACTTCTCACAAGCGCGCGGGGCCTGCGTGATTAAAAAATTCAAAAAAAAAAAAAAAGTGGACTTTCCATTGTGAGTTTCGATCAACCTGTATGTCAACCATTTGGTTGCACAAATAGCATTGTTGCTTTCGAGGACATGTTTGATAGTACTATAGCATAATTCTTGCGTAGCACGAAGATATCTATACCCATCTTTTAAGGGTAACAAGAAAGTTCAAACATTTAGCTTAAGTTAATTATGCTTGGTCACGATTCATTAACTTCAACATTTGACATACTGCGTATCTATACTTTGTGATATGGTACTCCTTAAATCTACCTATCAAATTGTTCTTGGTCATGATCATGACGAGCCCGAATGCTAAATTGGTCACTTGCCTTGAGAAAATTGTATATGATCATTGCGGACACCAGCCATCAAATTATATAAAAAGAGAGATGTTTTTCTCTAAAGCCCTTCTTAACAAATAATCAGAAGTAAACGAACATTCATTCGACAAAAATAAAACAAGTTCACATCTCAATGTCGGATCCAGAATATTAAGCTATATTAATCATTCGGAACAAACACATCTTCATTGATATGCTCACGGAATCTTGTCCTTTCACTTGGATTTAAAAACAAATTGTCTTGTCGTCAAGCTCCACAATTATCACCCTTACCTTACTGTAAAATTGATAATTTAAATTTTCTTTCTCTGGGTTAAGTGACTTTCATGAATTAATTAATGTACCCTGGATCTAGCCTATGTCAGCATTTAATTTAATTAATCAAGCAGCAATTATTAAATCCATTAAACAAGCATATATGGAAGAAGATCATGAACAAACATCCTGATTCAAGAACCAGTCCCATAACCATCAACAAGGCAAAAGAATCCACAATAAGCACACACAAGACTTAAGTGTGAAGATTTAATTAATTCTTAGAGTTCTTCTTTAACTTCTTCCAGTCGAGATCTCAACTGTTTTTCCGTGGGAGTTGTCGAGAAGGTCGATAAGGTAAAGAGCATTACTAGTAACCCTAGCAACATTAGTAATCTTCCTCTTCACATCAGACCTAGTATATCCTTCAACCTCTTTGAACCCATCAAGGCAAGTGTTCTCATTTGTTAAAGCAGCACTAACCCATGTCTCGACGTTGCTCATGTGCCACCTGAAATCGCCACTCCAGAGGTGCTGCAGCTCGGACAGGGTTTCGCTCAGCTCATCCATGGAGTTCCCCATTAGCTCTATGCAGTCGCGTAGGGCAATTTGCTCCCTCTTGCTCTGGCTCTTGAGCTGGGCCAAGAAATTTGCTGCTGCCTTCGAGCGAGAGAGACTGACTTTCACTCCCGCTCTGGCGAGATTGCGCGGGTTGGTGGCGACGCCGGAGAAGGAGGAGAGTGTGCGGAGGCAAATATCGGGGTAGCTAGCATGGGCACATGATGTACGGACGAGGTCTGCGTTGTTGTGGTTCTTGGCATAGGCTGAAATTAGTGAAAGGAGGAGAATGAAGAAAGATAAGTAGAAAAGGCTTCTCATTTTGTTAGCTGTTAATAGTTCAACTATACGGTGGTGGGCCGGTGGCGGAGGCGGTGGCAGGTGGCGGCTACCGTGTGCTATTTGCTCAAAAGCAAGAGGGATAAGAAGGATAGTTTGTTTTCTTGGGGGCTTAACATGAGATGGGCTCCGACTTCTTATACTGCTCCGTGTGGCCACATTAAATTATAATTCATTTTTCACTCTTCTATTATCAATAATATATTTTTTAATAAAATAATATAACACGTAAACTCAAAATCATTTTCTTCTTTTTTAATCACACATTTTTCAAAAAATCACTATTCATCCAACTATAATGTGGAATAATGGGGACCAAATGGACGTTTTATCATCAATACAAGTATATTTATTTATTTATTAAATCTAACAAAAAAATCATTTATTTTAAAAATTCTAAAGTAATTTTAATCAATTTCTCATATTTCAATTTTTTTTTTATCTTATTTACCCCTTTTTTAATCCCATTTTTTAAAATACATTTTTCTTTATCTTGTTTTCAACCATACATTTTTCAATAAAATAATATTACACGTAAATTCAAAAAAAATTCTTAATTTTTAACCAAACATTATCCACCAATCTATTATTCTAAAATGCATTTTATACGAAAAATGGGGTTCAAAGAGACCTTGATTAGTTTTAAGTTCATTTTATATTTTGACAATTTTTTGTTTTTTCGTGTCCATTTCAAGAATAAATAATACTAGTAATTTTTCAAAATACTATTAATTTTCTGTAAATCTTAAAATAATCTTAATTGATTTGACATATTCAGCCCTTGTTTGATCTCCATTATTTTCAAAATGCATTTTTCTTTATTATTTTCAATCACACGTTTTTCAATAAAAAAATATTAAATGCAAACCCAAGATTTCTCTTTATTTTTTAACAACGTATTCTACATCAATCTACTGTTTCTAAAATGTATTTTTCAATAAAAATGCGGCTCAAATAAACTCTAAAAATTATAACTTTTTCCCTCTCTCTTTCTACTTTTGGTTGTACATTAATAAAGTAAATACATGGGACATAAATTGTGTTTAAAAAAAAAATCATAATTCTGTTGGCAATTTGGTAGATTAAATTAAAGAGAAGTAAAAGCACCGAAATGCAGTAATTGCTCAACAAATGAGATTCACATAAATCATACAGTTGGTAGCACCACTATGGTGCATTTTCTACTATTATTGTGTCAAAAATCAATTAAAAATGGTTAAGGGTTCTTCTGTAAAAATATTGTCAAACTTTTTTTTGTACCTATCCAACACTTGTCTATTGTGTTAACTCCCTGGTCCCACCACCTGAATTTACCATTCATTAAAGTCATATATTTCTTCTTTTGAACAAAATAAATTAGGGCTGTCCGTGGGTCGGTTCGGTTCGATTCTGAAGAGACCCGAACCGACCCAAAACTTTCGGGTATTTAATAAATGGACCCGTCAGGTCCAAATATAATTATGGAACCGTTCGGTTCGGTTCCGTTCGGTTCGATTCTGAAGAGACCCTCTTTTTCCCTCTCTCTTTCTACTTTGGGTTGTACATTAATAAAGTAAATACATGGGACATAAATTGTGTTAAAAAAAAAAATCATAATTCTGTTGGCAATTTGGTAGATTAAATGAAAGAGAAGTAAAAGCACCGAAATGCAGTAATTGCTCAACAAATGAGATTCACATAAATCATACAGTTGGTATCACCACTATGGTGCATTTTCTACTATTATTGTGTCAAAAATCAATTAAAAATGGTTAAGGGTTCTTCTGTAAAAATATTGTCAAACTTTTTTTTTGTACCTATCCAACACTTGTCTATTGTTAACTCCCTGGTCCCACCACCTGAATTTACCATTCATTAAAGTCATATATTTCTTCTTTTGAACAAAATAAATAAACAAATAAAATTTAAAGCTACACGACATGGAACCTAGAAGACACTGTCACTTAGTAAAAGAAAAAGTAATTCCATTATCTCCCTCTTCTATTAAAAGGGGGAATCCTTCCGTTTACTGTTCATTCTGTACGTATTTCATCTTCCAATTTTATTCCTCTTTTGATACTTTTGAAAAGAAACAAATCGCTGGAAGGAGAATCAAATTATAAAGATTTGATAAAAAATGTAGGCGGTGAAAGGTAGTGGCTGTATTTTCGGTTAAAGGCGGTGGCTGTATTTTTCTTATTCTTTGCATTTATATATATATAAAAAACATTTCTCTTCTTCACCGAGAATAGGCAACAAACGAAAAGCTTGGAAAAAAAAAAAAGGGAGAAGGATAGAATCAACATTATTGTTGGAAATTTTGTGTTTGCTCCACCATCATGTAAGATAAAGCTAATTATTGATAATTCAATCTGAAGTGTAAATTTTTGGTGGTTACTGTGATTTTCTAAATGAAATAAATGGGTTAACTTTGAATATAATATGTTTTTAATAACAGATAATATTATTTATTGAATTAAGGTAAAT
>CAIGRT010122706.1:0-15103 GCA_903798405.1 Fraxinus platypoda | reverse complement strand
TTCATCTTGTAAAATCAACGCAAAAACCTTGTTTAGTGAAGGCAATCGATCCATCAACAATACTTGGCTTCTGACAGCAGAAAACTGATCATCTAGCCCCATCAAAAATTGCATAATCTGATCCTCATGCTTATAGCCAGTGCTGTTAATATCAGGTCTATAATTATCAAATTCTTCCTAAAATCCTTTGAATATATTGAAGTAAGAACTGATTGATCCATTCTCCTGTGAGATAGAAGCAATCTGCTTCTTCAATTCATACACACGGAGCTCGATCCATACTTCTCTTGCAGAATCCTTGTGCATCACACTAGGATAGAGTTCCTTAGGGATGGAATTGATCATCCAGGAAGAGACAACATGGTTACATCTACGCCAGGCACTAAACAGTAGATCGTCTTTGCTAGGCTTCTCGATTGTACCATCAATAAAACCTTCTTTGTTTTTGACACTAAGAGCCATGATAATAGCTCGACTCCAGGTGGAATAGTTGTCTTATGTGAGAACAACTGAAATTATTTGCATTCCTGTATTATCTCCATGATGAAGGTAATCAGGACCTGCTGGATTTGAAATTAGTTTACTGAGAATTGAATTGTTATCTTCAACAACCATCTTTCCAACAGACGAATCTCCAGATGAGTGGGTATGATCGAATTGACTCTGTAAATCTTCTGCAACATTTGAATTCTCTGCCATTACATGGAGATTTCAATTGTCTTGCTCTGATACCATGAAGATTTGCAGAGAATTGGAGAAGATGAAATGATGGCAGAAAAAATGATTCAATTGAGAAATCAATCCAATTACAAAATGAGATCAATGAGCTCCTATTTATACACGAGCTGGAAGGTAGCTCACGCCTAATGTGTGAAGATCAACAAGTATATTTACATAAATAACCTCCTCTAAATGGGCTCTAAATGGGCTTAACATACTCAAACGTTGAGAATTTTTGGTGCCATTTTTAAAGGTTAGGGGTATATCCCAATCGTTTTGAAAGGTTGAGGACCATATATGTAATTATCCCATTAATTAATATAAACTTACTCTCTTTTTCTTTTTTGGCAAGGCAATATACTTGCACTTTTGTCTCCCATCATTTTTGTTTTTCAAAATTTCACATGTTTCATTTTAACTAAATTCTGGAGGCCTTTAAACAATTTTACAATGTATGGACAACTTCAACTGCCAAAAACAAAACTTTCAAATAAGAAAAAGTGTGCGTGATACATTTTGATTTTTCAAACACGAAGAAAAGTGAAAAATTAGAGGGAAATTGAAACATTATTCCAACCTAGAAGACTTGTGCCCAATTAATATACTCGTAGTTAGAAACTTGTAAGATGTAAAAGAGATAAACTGTCTAGAGAACTAATAGCGTATATCATAATGTGTAATTTGAGTTTACTCAA
The DNA here is from genome assembly GCA_903798405.1 of Fraxinus platypoda. Classification (NCBI taxonomy): domain Eukaryota; kingdom Viridiplantae; phylum Streptophyta; class Magnoliopsida; order Lamiales; family Oleaceae; genus Fraxinus; species Fraxinus platypoda. The sequence continues at coordinate 13,688 of CAIGRT010122706.1, read as the reverse complement.
AAATTTATAAGTTGCTTTATTTATAGATAGTAGTCAAAGTTAAACGTGCATTGTATGTTATTCTAAAATAATGTATAAGTGTTGTAAAAATAATATTTGATACCAATTTGTTGGGAGGATTTGATGAATTTCAAACGAACTAAAGCAAATAAAATTTATGATAGAAATTTAAGAGAAAAAAATTGTACTCTCAAAATTCAACTTCTATAATTCCTAGATACATTAATGGAAATAAATTCATCTATAATAACTCTAAATTCATATAAAATAAGAATCATAAAGTCAAGATTCATTGAGTATAAATTAATGTGAATGTTAACTAATTGAGAATTAATAACATGAAGTTCGTACATGATAAGAATTTTGTAATATTTATTATTTATTGAAAAACGAAAAGTAAATATTATTTAAATAATTGAATTGTAGTAGAATTAAAATCGTCCAAAAAATTATTCTCACTTAATATGATATTTAATATATAATTTCACTCAGTTTTGTTTGAATTGAATATATACAGTCTTATTTGAATTAAATTATGAGGATAAAAATGTACTACAAGTGAATAATGATTGAGATATCTCAATCAAAGAGTCAATTTATTCTATTGCTTTTGGTGCTTGAATAGTTAATTTTTGAGAGTTGGAAAAGGAAGTTCATTATTGGTGCGGGGATCTGACCTCTACATTATTGGAGAATAAGAATCACTTGTATTGCGACACCCATTTTATTTATGTGGTAAAAAGGCCTAGCACTCGCAAGTGCAACATAAGAATTGCTTCATTAATTAATTAAGGACTTTTATTGCCAAGACAAACAAGTTGCCACTTCTAGAGTGAAAAATAAATTGAATTTTTTTTACAAATATATGTCCTTCTCTTCAAAAGTGTTACCAAATTTTCCTTCTTTATTTTTACACGGTTTCCAACTATCTAAGCTTTTAGCAAGGATTTTTAACCCATTAAGACACCTCCCTTTTTGCACCAATTTGAATCATCCAAGGTATTTTAATCAAATGACAATGTTTATCAACACAACTGCAATGTGTTGACCCCACTTTCTATTCGAATCCCCATTTTTAATGATTTGACTCTCAGAGGAAGCTGCCGTTACCTCAGTTACATATTGGTTAATGCAAATACGAGCTTTAGCTGAGATCGGTTTAGTATGAACAAAGTTAAGTGTGCCTGAGCTGGGGCATTTCTTTGATGGGTGTCTCATATGAAGTACTAAACTAAGTTTTTAAGTACCTACAAGTTAGTAAAAATAATACATTCAAAGAATTAAAATGAGATATCAGGAGACCCATTGATGTTAACTAAAGTAACCAACTTAACTACCTTATCCTTATTTATTTCCACATCAGCTGAAATCAGCCAAGTCATGCAGGGACGGACGCAGAACTTTAACGTTGGGGTGGGGGGGGGGGGGGGCACAATCGAACTTGCAAAGAAGTTGGGAGAAATTTTACAATTGAAAATTTACGTCCAAAAAAATCGTACCCCATGTAATTTTACATCCGAAAATTTTACCCTCATCGTTCACCACTTCCCGTGCTCTACACCTTGACACATGGGCGGACACATAACTTTAACGTTGGGGGCACAATCGAACTTACAAAGAAGTTAGAATAAATTTTACAATCGAAAATTTACGTCCAAAAAAATCATACCCCATGTAATTTTACATCCGAAAATTTACATGGGATATGACTTTTTCGGATGTAAAATTTCGAAATTTTTTAAAAATTTCCTAATAAAATGATGAAAATTATATTGAAAAAATTTGTATCGCAAAAATAATAAATGTTAATGGAATAATTGATTTTTTTTTAAAATGCGAGTTAGACATCGTTTTAAAGGCTCACGTTTAATGTATTTTTAACTATTTTCGATATATGTTTGACCTATTCGATATGTCCATAATGTAGTTCTTGAAATAAACTTCGAAATGATATAAGCAATTTGTAGATTCGATTAGCGTACGATCGTCGGAGAATTTTTAAAATTAGTATATTTCGAAATTCGAATTTATTTTGATTTTGCCCCTGTTTGGTGGAGATTAAAATCAAATTTTTAGTAAATTTTGATAAAAATTAAACAGTTATGGATTCCATGAAATATATTTATTAGTATATTTCGAAATTCAAATTTATTTTGATTTTGCCCCTGTTTGGTGAAGATTAAAATCAAATTTTTAGTAAATTTTGATAAAAATTAAACGGTTATGGATTCTATGAAATATATTATTAAAATTAATTGTTAACTTTGATTTATATTAAAATTAAAATCTCAATCGATACCAAACGTGATTTTATATATATAAAAAAAAAAGAATCTCAAAAGTTGGGGGATGGGGCACGTGCCCCCGCAGGACCCCCTGGGTCCGCCCATGAAGTCATGAACTAGCTGAAGCATTGCATCAGCAGCATTATTCTTGCGGTTTTTAGTGTAGTGCTAGCACTAGATTAGTTGTAAATTATTCTAGACAAGATCCACATTTTTAGGAACAAACTAGCAGCTGTCCTTTCTAGATCATTCTTTGTATATGCCATTGTATTATTTAACCTTCAAGTGACTAAGTAATCCATATGGCTGATTGCATATTCTATTTTCTTTGAATTCTAACTTCGTATCAGAGCAAATATGGCAAACGCCAGCAACATCAATACACCCCAGAATGCTGATCCTATTCCTGCACTAGCCTCAGTTTCCAGTAGCACTGCAACTCCTCTGATAAGCAACAGCAGCATCACACCTTTTGGAGTTACCTTACTCAAGTTGTTTCAATTAAGCTGGACAAAAAAAACTTCTTACTATGGAAGAATATGATCTCACCAATTATGCGAGGACATAACCTTGAAGGTTATATCTTAGGGACAAAGGTGTGTCCCCAAGAATTTATTGGCAGCCAAGTCACAAGTGAAGCTGGTACCAGCATTGAAATGGTGAATAATCCTGAGTTTGGCCAATGGATGTCAACAGACCAGCTGCTTATGGGCTGGCTCTATTGTTCAATGACCCTTGACATTGCAATGAGGGTCATGGGTGCAACTAACTCAAAGGAGTTATGGACATCAATTGAAGTGAGTTATGGGGAGCAAAACAGGTCCAGAATTATCTTCCTCACTGGTCAACTACAGAAATCAAGGAAAGGAACCATGAACATTGATCAGTACATAAACAAGGTGAAGCAACTTGCTGATACAACCTTGAAATTGCTGGGAAAATGTGGCTCATACAGACCTAGTTACTCAAGTTTTGGTCGGACTAGATGAGGATTATATCCCTATTGTGGTTCAAATTAATAGCAGAGATTATATATCCTGGGGTGAGCTTTAATCTACACTCATGACATAAGAAAGTAGGTTGGAACATCTTAACTCTCTGAGAAGTAACATAGCTGAAATCAACATAAATCAGACCTCAGCCAACTTCTCCCAAAGGTCTAGTTCCAACTATCATGGCACTAGATCCTATAGACCAAGTTTTGGTGGCAGATCCACTAATTTCAACAACTACAGAGGAGGGAGAAAGGGCAGAAATAGAGGAGGCAATCTGTATGGTGGCTATAACAGACCAATATGTCAAGTTTGTGGGAAAATTGGTCACAAAGCTAACATATGCAACTACAGATATGATGATAGATATACTGGTGCTCCTCCAAACCATAGGGCCAGCTATAACACTTCACCTGCAGCCTTATTGCAGGTCCCAGCATTGTAAATGATCCAACATGGTATGCATATACTGGAGCAAGCAAGCAATCACATCACCTCAGACAAGGGAAACCTCACTTCAGTTAATGAATATGCTGGTAAGGAGAAAGTCATGGTAGGAGATGGAAGTAAGTTGAATATCTCTCATTTTGGCACTTCATACTTTCCAGTTTTGAATATAAAACTCTAGTTCTAAACAAGCTTCTTCATGTGCCTGAAATTAAGAAGAACCTTATCAGTGTTTCTAAGCTAACTTCAGATAATGATGTTTACATGGAGTTTTATTCTAATTGCTGTTTTGTCAAGGACAAGTCAACGAAGGAGGTGATAATGCAAAGGAAGCTTAAGGAGGGGTTATATCAGTTGGACCTTCCCCACCAAATTACCAAGAATTTCGCTCAAGAGTTGGTCCTCAAAAATGAATTCTCGTGCAACCTTTCTTCTATTATTCCTAGTCATGAGTCTTCAATTTCAACAAGTGATGTATGGCACAAGAGGCTTGGTCATCCCTCTAGCCAAGTGATGAACCAAGTGCTCAAATCCTGTAATGTCAAAATTAAAGAAAATGATATCAGACCATTTTGGAATGCTTGTCAATTAGGCAAGGCTCACTTATTACCCTTTCTTTTATCTTCATCACAAGCTAAAGTCCCATTAGAACTAGTTTTCATTGATATATGGGGACAAGCCCCCATTCTATCCACCTCAGGTTTCAAGTACTATATTTCTTTTCTTGATGACTATAGCAGGTTTACTTGGATCTATCCCTTGAAACAAAAATCTGAAGCCTTAAATGTGTTTATTCAATTCAAAAAACTTGTTGAAAACAAACTAGGCTGTAGGATAAAAACGCTGCAGGCAGATTGGGGTGGTGAGTATAGAACTTTCTTAAAGTTTTTAAGCCAAGAAGGAGTTGAGTTTAGGCATCCATGTCCATACACTTTAGCTCAAAATGGTAGGATAGAAAGAAAACATTGACACGTTACAGAAACAGGCTTAACACTCTTAGCCTAAGCCAAATTACCTTTGAAATACTGGTGGGAAGCCTTTCAAACTGCTATATACCTTATAAATAGGTTGCCAACACCCATTCTTCAAAAACAATCACCCTATCAAACTCTATACAATAAGGAACCCAATTATTAGACCTTAAAAATATTCGGTTGTGCCTATTACCCTTGTCTAAGACCCTATCAAAACCATAAATTCAGTTTTCATTCCACCAAGTGCACCTTCCTTGGTTACAATGAGTCTCATAAAGGCTACAAATGCCTAAGCCCTACTGGAAGGTTGTACATCTCAAGGCATGTTATATTCAATGAATTGGAATTCCCATTCGAGTCCTTAACTTCGACCAAAAATCATTCAGAACTAACTGTGACAGAAACTATAGTATCCCATTTTCATTTACCTTCTGAACTAAACAAAACAGAACTCAATTCAGGTCCTGCTGATACTACTCATCCTGAAGCTCCTCATGCTGAACATCACTTGCCTTCTGACTCAATTGACAATATAGTACATGGAGATGATCTTGGTGAGTCTGAAGAAAATATTGAAACAGAAGCTGAGGTGTAAGAACCAAATATGTCACAGATTAATGAAGCTCCCTTGCAGTGGAATAACAATGATGGTGAAGAGCTGCCTCAACACAGGGCAGGAAACCTTCATCCTATGATAACTAGAGCAAAGGCTGGGGTGTTCAAACCAAAATTCTATCTTGGAAAGCTAACTGAAAATCTCTCAGAACCTCAAAGTGTAACTGAAGCCATGATGAATAATGATTGGAAGAAGGCAATGGAGGAAGAATTCAAAGCCTTAACAAATGCAAAAACTTGGGAACTTGTGCCTCATTCACCAACATATAACATTGTTGGAAAAAGATGGGTTTTCAGACTCAAGCAAAATACTGATGGCTCAATGCAGAGATTCAAGGCCAGACTTGTGGCAAAAGGGTTCATCAAACTCCTGACATTGATTTCTATGAAACGTTCAGTCCTGTTATCAATCCATCAACCCTCAGAATAATTCTTACTTTGGCAGTCACAAAGGAATGGACAATTAGACAGGTAGACATCAACAATGTTTTCCTTAATGGAGAGCTGGAAGAAACTGTTTTCATGAATCAACCAGAGGGATTTGTAGATGAATTGAAGTCCAATCATGTATGCAAACTGAACAAGGCACTCTATGGGTTGAAACAGACACCTAGAGCCTGGAATGAGAAATTAAAAACTACATTTCTGAGCTGGAAATTCAAACAATAAGTGGTTGACACTTCACTTTTTTATTTCAAAAATGAAAATCAAATAATTTTTGCACTCATCTATATGATGACATTGTGATAACAGGTAATGACAAAGGGCTGCTGCAGGAGTTCATAGACAATCTAAACAAAAAATTTGCTTTGAAAGATCTGGGAAGGCTGCACCACTTCCTTGGAGTTGAGGTATTATGGCATGAATCTGGTATTCATCTTACTCAAACCAAATACATTGTTGATTTACTTGAGAGGTTTGAATTGCAAAATGTAAAACCTCGCATTACTCGTATTCCTGCTGGAAAATCAATGTCAAAAATTGAAGGGAAAATACTGAAGAATCCTACAGTTTACAGAAGTGCTGTAGGAGGATTACAATATCTCCAATACACCGGCCAGATATTACCTTTGCTATAAATAAGTTGAGTCAATTCATGTAAACTTTTACATCATCACACTGGCAAGCACTGAAGAGGGTGTTCAGATACCTAAAAAGGACAACAAACCATAGACTTTGGATTCAAAGAAGTGACAGACTTATTTTGAATGGATACTCAGATGCGGATTGGGCATCCTGCCCTGATGACAGAAGATCAACCACCGGTTACTGTGTTTATTTGGGTGACAATCTGATAAGTTGGTCCTCCAAGAAGCAACATGTTGTAGCACGTTCAACTACTGAATCAGAGTATAGAACACTTGCATCAACTGCCTCAGAAATAGCTTGGGTTCAGTCACTCTTTCAAGAACTACAATTGCCTTTGGCTGAGATTCCAACTATTTGGTGTGACAATATGAGTGCTGGAGCATTGGCAGCCAATCCCGTATATCATGGCAGGACAAAACATATTGAACTAGATGTGCACTTCATCAGAGATAAAGTCATTGCCAAAGAACTGGAAGTGAAATATATTCCCACTCCAGACCAGATTGTTGACTTGTTAACCAAAGGATTAAATCATTCAAGGTTTCTATTTTTGAAAGACAAGCTTGGAGTTACTCTAGCGCCTCCTAGCTTGAGGGAGGATGTTAACTGAAATAACCAACTTAACTACTTTATCCTTATCTATTTCCACATCAGTTGAAATCAGCCAAGTCATGAACTAGCTGGAGCATTGCATCAACAACATTATTCTTGCGGTTTTTAGTGTAGTGCTAGCACTAGATTAGTTGTAAATTATTCTAGACAAGATCCACATTTTTAGGAACAAACTAACAGCTATCCTTTCTAGATCATTCTTTGTATATACCATTGTATTATTTAACCTTCAAGTGACTAAGTAATCCATATGGTTGATTGCATATTCTATCTTCTTTGAATTCTAACTATTGAGGATGGGGTTGACCCTGATTAGGGGATGACAACTCTGTGTTAGGTAGCACAAACCAAATGGAAACATGCATAATTCTTTGTAGAAGACTCTGGACTTGGATTCGTAAAATGCGATGGACGGTTGACTCTATAAGATTTCTAATTGTATATTATATGTTCTGTGGAGATCTTTCTATCAATCTTAGCATTCCAATCTCTCCACGTATTCTTTGTTTTAGTTTCCTAGTGTCAACGCCACCACTCTATGTCATCCCAGAACCTTGTTTTTAGTACTTTTAAACCTTGGATGACCCTAAATTGTCCAAGTCAGGTGACATGATCATGATTAACATACAGACTATTGGTTTATGCATATGCTAACCTAGATATGAAGTGTGGAGATGTGAAGAGTTGAATGTTAGAATAGGCTAGGATAAATATAAGTAACGGTTCGACTACATTACAAAAGACTTGTATTATTATAACATCATCTTATATGATTATATGAAATGTATTCTTGTTACTAAATAAATGAAATATAATACTACTGTTAAATATTTATATACAATTGGAATATTCGAAATATGATGTTAATAATGTATATTGATTTTCAATAGAATACTGTCATACGTCAGTTTGACTCATACCTTGAGCATGAGATATACTGTGACATCCATGTGCACATGCATACATATGCATGGGCATGAGAGAACTAACTATGCATAACTTGTAAAGGAAGGATAACCTAGATAAAGAAGGATGCTTATGAATACGCAAATATGATATTCGTAATGAGATCATAACAATAAAGAAAATGGAATCGCCTTATCGGATTATCGTGCTTTTATTTGTGTCCGGATAGATATACTTGTTGAGGCTAGTGAACGTCACTTTCGGTCGCCAAGGATAGGGTATTGGGGGTCCGTTGACAATATATGAGCTGTGACATGAGGTCCTCTAGTGCGTTGGGGACTACGAATCATCTAAGGTATTTTAATCAAATGAGGCAAAGTGATGAAAGATTATTGTTTATGTAGACCTTCTAATATTTCTCTTCAACTATGCCTAAAGAAAATTTTATGAAGGAAGTATAGTCAATTTAAATGATTGCATGATCATATTAAATAAAATTTGACCAGAACCACTGACCTGCAAAAGCATACTTGTAACATACCATAATTTTTAATTTTGCTATACTTACACCATGATAGATAGCTTTGTTTATACTTTTTGACATGTCACAATTTTATTTTTGATTTTAACTACACATATTCAAATTAATGGCCTCGATTTTGATACCTTAAAGGGTGTCAAACTAGCTGTAGCTTAATTCCATATTTTTTTCTACGATTTTAGGTTTTTTCTTTTCTGAAGTTTTTATAAGGTTTTATTGAATTTTTATTATTAAGTTATATTAATATAACTATTATGACACAAAAAATGAATAAATTACAATTTAGGATTTTCTTTTGTATTCAAGTTCAAATCAATAGTTCGAGGTCTCCGCCTTTATAACCTTACCAACTTGTTAACTCCATTGTTTAAAATAAAAATAAGAACTTTTAATTTGCGCCAAGGCCTTCGAAAAATCTATAGATTAATAAGTGCTTGATGCTTTCAATTTCTTCCTTCATTCTGCAGAATAATGCTCCTTGGACATGGATGGAGGTGAGAGGGTGGTGTGGTAGATAATGATTGAGTGTTGTATATTTTTTTTCAAACTGTCTAATCATGTGTCGACACGTGTCCTCACTATTTTTTAACCTATTATTGAGCCTGTTTGTGTAGCATGCTTGCGTTCTACAACCCTCAAACAAGTTGCTCGACCAATTTAAATAAGTTATGCATCGACACACAGATGTCCAAACACTTGCAATGTGTTGACCCCACTTTCTTTTTCCAATCCCCATTTTTTATGATTTGACTCTCGAAAGCTGTATTTTTTAGCATATTAAACAAATTTTAGCAAGTTTTTACCTTAATTGACACCTTATTATTGGTTAATAAAAATACAAGCTCTAGTTGAGATCAATTGAGTGTAAACACACGAGATTCTATGAAAATGTTAATGTTAAGCATGCTTGAGCTTGGGCATTTCTTCGATGGGTGTCCCCTATGAAATTGTTCTAAACTAAGTTTTAAATACCTACAAGTTAGTAAATAGAGTAAAAATAATCTATTCACCATAAGCTACATCAAAGAATTAAAATGAGATATTGGGAAACCCCGTTGAGGATAGAATTGACCTCGAATAGTGGATGACGTCTCTGTGTTAGGTAGTACAAACCAAACAGAAACATGCATAATTCTTTCTAGAAAACTCTAGACTTAGTTTCGTAAAATGTTAAGCTCATTAGTTGAGGTTATTTATGTCATTGTATAAATCATTCATTCATAGAATAGGCGTGACTTGCTAGCTATGAGATTGTATATAAATGTGTGTTGTATTCATTTCCAATCTAATGAAATTCATTCCAACAACTTTTCCCGCCACTTTTCCTTCTTCACTTCATTGATTCTCTGCAACTTCACATGGTATCAGAGAGAGAATTATTGCTTCCGTGCGATGGACAATGAATCAAACGTTGCAGTAGATCTACAGAATCAAAGTGATCAAGCAAATTCATCAGGCGACTCATTTATTGGTGAAATGGCTGCAGGAGATAATAATCCCATTTAGTCGATTGATCTCAGATCCTGCAAGTCCGTATTATCTTCACTACAGAGATAACACTGGTATGCAAATCATTTCAGTTGTTCTCACTGAAGACAACTATTCTACATGGAGTCGAGCTGTAGTTATAGCATTGAGTGTCAAAAACAAGGAAGGTTTCATTGATGGAACCATAGGCAAACCAGACAAAGATGATCCTCTGTTCAGTGCATGGAGAAGGTGCAACCATGTTGTTTCTTCCTGGATCATCAATTCTATACCTAAGGAGCTCTATCCTAGTGTGATGCATAAGGATTCTGCAAGGGAGATATTGATTGAACTTCGAGACAGGTATAGCCAAGGAAATGGTACGCGCATCTATGAATTGAAGAAACAAACAGCTTCAATTTCACAGGAGAACGGATCAGTTAGTTCTTACTTTAACAGATTCAAAGGATTATGGGAAGAATTGGATAATTACAGGCCAGAAATTAACAGCAATAGCTATAAGCATGAGTATCATGTTATGCAATTTCTGATGGGACTGGATGATCAGTTTTCTGCTGTTAGAAGCCAAATGTTGTTGATAGATCCTCTACCTTAGTTGAACAAAGTATTTGCCACCATTTTGCAAGATGAAAGGCAAAAAGATGTGACTGTTAAGAAACAGCAACATTTCGAGGCTACTGCCTTTGCCAGTAAAGTAATGAATGGATCATGTATGAATCAGAGGTCTAACTCATTCAATTTTTCTCAAAGGAAGGATAAACCTATGTGTAGTTATTGCGGCATGCTGGGACACATCAGAGGAAAGTGTTACAAACTTTTAGGCTATCCCCAGGACATAAATTTGCTAGAGGGAAACCCACCTATTGCAGGAGCAGTGGCTAAGATTCCAGCTGATAGAATGTCTGAGACTAGCAATCATCATTCAAATGTGCCTTTTACATCAGATTAATGTCAACAAATTTTAGCTATGCTTGTTCCACAATTGCAGGCACAGCTGTCTACTAGCAATTCAAAATCACAAGATGTGTCATTGACTTCATCAACTGCTCCTAAAACATCTGCTTTTTCAAGCAATCCTTTTTGTTACAATGGTGATGCCAATGGTGTTAAGTGGATCATTGATACTGGAGCCTCTGAACACATGGTCTGTTCTAGCAAGTACTTAACAAAGGTCACAGCTGAGGCTAATGTATTTGTTAGGCTACCAAATGGGGATCATGTAGCCGTGATAAGTGTTGGCACAGTTAAACTATCTGATGAGTTGATTTTAACTGATGTTCTTGTTGTGCCATCGTTCAAATTCAATCTGATTTCTGCCAGCAATTTGATCCTTAAACATAATTGCTTTTTGATTTTTGTGTATCATGTTTGCCTTGTGTAAGATCTTTTAACATGGAGGACGATTGGGGTAGGCAAACTTGAGGATGGATTATACCACTTCCAATTACCTAATCACCAGAAAAGCTTCAAGTCTAACAGCAAGTCACACATAAATTCTCATCAGCCATTTACATATTCTGTCAGATTCCTAAATGTTAAGGCTGTTATATCTTGTTGTAGTCCTGTTTCCAATCTTCATTGTAATAAAGTTATGACTATTTCTTGTAATTCCCTAAACATCAACAATGTCAAAAGCAACATTGATGTATGGCATTGTAGACTAGGTCATGTACCTACTTCAAAATTGTCTGTCTTTCACAAATATGTTCCTGATATTGAATTCAACAAACTCATACATTGTTCCATTTGTCCTATGGCTAAGCAACATAGACTCTCTTTTTCCCATAGTGAAACGAGAGCTTCCAAGGCCTTTGATATCATCCATTGCGACATATAGGGTCCCTATTCCATTCCTTCTTTAAACGGTTCTAAATACTTTCTTACTATAGTGGATGACTATAGTAGAGTTACCTGGACATATTTGATGAGAAACAAATCTCAAACTAGACCTATCATTCAATCTTTTTACTCTTTAATTCAGACACACTTCCAAAGCAACATAAAGACCATACAGTCTGATAATGGAGCAGACAGACATCTTCAATTCCAAAGGCATTTTACATCAGGTTAGCTGTGTAGAAACTCCCTAGCAAAATGGAATAGTTGAAATGAAACATCAACATATCCTCGACATTGCTAGAGCCCTCAAATTCTAAGCCAATTTGCTACATAAATTCTGGGGTGATTGCATCCTTACTGCAACTCACCTTATTAACAGAACTCCTATGTCCATTCTTGCTGACAAAACACCGTATGAAATGCTCTATCAGACTACACCTTCATATACTTACTTGAGGGTATTTGGCTGCTTATGCTATGCAGCTACTTTGAAAAGAAATAGGTCAAAATTTGATCCTAGAGCCACACCCTGCATATTCATTGGTTATACATATGGTATGAAGGCTTATAAACTTTATAATCTTCATACCAATACCACCTTCTGTTCTAGAGATGTCATCTTTCATGAAAATATCTTTCCTTTTCAACATCGGTCCTTCCTTCAGTCTTTATTCCATTATCAAGACCCTTCACAGACTACTCAGAAGTTGTTCTCAACTTAATTACCTATTTATCATGAAGCCTCTAATCCCTTTTTCAATTCTGTTTCTACTGATGATTCTATCTCAGGTTTGAATAATTCCAATTCTAACCAGTCTCCTTCCTCTACTATGCATTCACCCCTTTTACCTCCTTTACCTCATTCACCTCCAATATATGTTCGACGATCAAGAAAAAACATCAAACCACCATCTTACCTCTAAGATTATCACTGTAATCTGGTCTCTCAAGTGCTTACCTCTCAATCAAATCCTATGGTGAAAGGTCTTATCTTAGGTAAGTAATACCCAATATCAGATTATCTGGATTATGCTAACCTTTTAGCTGCACATAAGCATTATGCTTTGGCTCTATCCACCACTTTTGAGCTTGCATCTTACAATGAAGCATCTAAGTATCCAGATTGGTATGCTACTATGGATTTGGAGTATCAGGCTCTGGTATCCAATCACACTTGGGATGTTGTTAAGCTCACAGATCATAAAAAGGCATGTAGCATGTAGACGAGTATACAAAGTTAAACTTCGATCAGATAGAACTGAAGAGGGGAAGAAGGCTCGCTTAGTTGCTAAAGGTTTCACTCAGCAATCAAGTTTGGATTATAAGGAAACTTTTTCTCCTGTTGCAAAGATGGTATCTGTTAAAACTTTGTTGGCTGTTGCAGCTCAATTACGGTGGTATCTGCATCAATTGGATATAAGTAATGCTTTCCTCTATGGCGAATTGGATGAGGAGGTTTACATGTTGATGCCTCCTGGGTATGAGCAGCATGGGGAGAATGGGGAGTGTTTGGTTTGTAAGCTGAACAAGTCTATCTATGGCCTCCAGACAGTGGAATGCTAAGCTCACATCATATATTCTATCGCAAGGGTTCAAGCAATCAAAGGCGGATTATTCGTTGTTTAGCAAAACTAATGGCTGTTCATTCACTGTATTGTTGGTTTATGTGGACGATATCATAATTGGTGGAAATGATTTGATGTATATTGATCAGTTTAAGAAGGAACCGAACGATCAGTTCAAGCTGAGAGACTAAGGAATTCTTAAATTCTTCCTTGGTCTTGAAATTGCAAGAAATGAAAAGGGTATCTCTGTATGCTTGTTCGGTCGAATCTTATGCCGCAAGCGCACGGGTCGAGAACAAGTAGTAAAGTGGACCTTTAGAGTCCAAGTCGATCCC